>QPKB01000005.1:14667625-14859666 GCA_003546025.1 Camphora micrantha | reverse complement strand
AGAGATATCAAAGGGTTCGAACCTCGACGTGAAGGTATCGAACCCAAATTAAGAGCATTTCAGAGCGTTGAATTGACTTGCGAGTAGCAATCAGCCGATATCGAACTATAAATCTACAAGGCGCCCACAATCGAGGAAACACCGCGAGATTGCATCTAAAAGTATTCAACTGTGCGACGCAATTAATGTTCCAACAACTCCCATGGTGAGCACGATGATATCAGAGGCATTGGTGCCCTTTTGGCACCAAAAAAGTCAGTGTCGAACAATATTTGCCTTGCAATTGTACACATTCAATATTTATTCATCGTCCATTTGACGGATGGTAGTAAATGAATCTTGACTTATTTTATCACGTGTTCTTGCATACTCTCATTTAATAGATTTGGATAAGTTGAAAAACCTTTGGTACATTCATTTTTACATTCTATTAGAACAATCGCATTGAATTTGTCAGTTTTTAGAACTTATATTATGACTCTTCATACCTGAAATTTATCCAAATTATGAATCTTCCTACTTGTAATATAAAGAAGCGGATTCAACGATTGCTATCAGCAAGGGAAAGTATGTAACTAGAAGTTGGTATTCATTAATTGATAGATACAAAAGACGACCCATATGGATGGTGCCGGGATACAGAAATTTATAAGCTAACTAATCCAAACTGCCACGCCCTTGATGGGTTGCTGCTATACATCAATATATATCGACATTATGTTCTCCCACAATTATCGGGAGATACATACAAAAAATATAAAGCAAAACAGGATCATCCACTATAGACAAGTATCTACACCAAAGCGCGATATATGTAGCAGGATGTGTACAGTTGATAGATATGTATTGCCCAAAATCAGACGAGGTAAGCAAGTATTCATCCCCTTGGAGGTGGCTCTCTACAGGTCTGTCTATTATGACCAAGCTTCTTGCAATGGGAGCATGTAACCTGTTTCCTCATCCTGTCCTCCGTTCTTATCCGACATTTTTTCGGCCTTCCAGGCTGTCTGCGAGCTATCGGGGGTAACACACGCTCTTCACTTCTGTGATCCCACTGTTTTCCATCGCGCGTGGCATGAATGACATCATTATAAGTCGCGCGATAGAAGTCACTAGAAAACCACTGCTCACAAAAGTCATACGAATCATATCTTTTGAGTGTAACAGCAGAAAGGCCATGCGAACAGGGAATGCCAAGCAGGTCCCATTTGCGGCATGTGCATGACTTTTTATCGAGGTGCACAACATCTGTGTACTCAGGCGACATTACCTGAAACTCAAATTCCCCTGCCTGCCAACATTGGAGTCTCCGTGAGGCTTCCGCCTCGTGGCTAAGGATCTTGTCTACATATGGGGTGAATCTTGTCTTCATTTTTAGCCCTTTCTCACGCCGCTTCTGATAGAATTCCATCAGCTTAGCCCGTATCGACTCTATCTGCTGTGTGATGGGCAACTCCCTAATATCCTTCAGCAAGCTATTTGTGCTCTCCGCAATATTTGTAGTCAGCATGTCGTAACGTTGTCCCTCGATGAATGCATTTGCCCAATGCTGGCGACCGATTGCGTTAATGTAATCATGTGCCCCGACATCAATAGATCTGATTTCTGCATGTACTGTTCATTACTCGCATACGCGGGTTGAACGTGCGGCGCACCAAAAACTTCATGACGATTCCATCGTTTTTGAACTTCGCCTGAATATTTTGTGAAATGTGACGGCAGCAGTAACAGTGTTTTGCTGATGGAAGTACGTCCATGAACTGCATTGGTCAGTCCCTTCATTCGATCAGACACAATTGTAAGATTGTGAACATGGTCCAGGGTTTCATCGAGACATGCTAGGAACCATGACCAAGTCGCATAGCATTCGGACTCCACAATAGCAAGAGCTAGTGGGAAAAGAGCCCATGGTCACCGTCCTGACAAACCGCAATGAGCAAGGCTCCTGGGTATTTACCCCGGAGGTGTGTCCCCGTCAAGGGCGACTAGTGGCCTGAGTGATGATTTGAAAGAGTGGGCACATCCACCAAAACAGACGTAATATCTCTGGAAGGAGTGGTCGTCTTCTGTCCACAAATAGTCGAATGTGCCCGGGTTAGTGCGCTTCAGCTCCAAACGGTAGTCTGGTAGGCGCTTGTACGAATCCTCGAACGAACCGCGAATGTCTTTCATAGCCATTTCCTTCGCAATGTGGGCTTTCCTGTAAGAAATTGGCACGCCAAATTCCCTCTTGAAGTCCGACATAATTTCCTTTGGCTTGTAGTCTTGCTGGACTCTAAGTCTTTCTTTGATGAAATCTGCAATCAAACTTGAAGTTGCCTGTGGATAATTTGTTCCATTAATTGGTCCCGAACAAATATGTTCGGGATTGTAGGTCCTAACTTGAAAATGGGGCCTAGCTTCCACAATAGAGGCATGGATGCGCCATGGACATGTTGGGTGCTTACACCTTGCCGTTGCTTCAAATCTATTGGTCCTTAATGGTTTCAAGCAAAAGTTCTTGTACATCGCAAACTTGGCCAATGTGCTTTTGAATTCGTCACGGTTATTAAACAACCTGCCCTTCCACATTGCGTGCGGTGATTCTTCGTGGGGTGGCGTGGTAAGCAATTCATCCGCTGCTTGCATCGTGTCGACAATTTTTGATGCATTGGAAATTTCTGGTTCTGATTGGATATTGTCGTTTACATTTCGTTCCGATACATTGATGTCAGCTTCTGAGTCTACTGATGGTATGTCTTGGCATCTGGCGGATGCGCCTCGAGTATGAATATTTTCCACTCCCTCTTCATTATGAATGGAAGATCCTTGCCGAAAGACTGTCGGACCTTCTATACAACATCCTGTGTTCACGTGCAGTAATTCAAGGGTGTCACTGTCATTCCCCAACTCCCCAATCCCATATGCAGATTTCTCTTTTTCGACTCCGAAGGTGTAGCCTCCTTCCCTACAAGTTTCGGTATCCAATTGCATAGCTACAAGATTGTCACTGTCAATCCTCATCCAAGGCTGAGTTTCTGCAAGAAAAATACCATCTCTTTCGCATGTGTGCCCTCCATTACAGTTTTCTTCGTCCAGTTGCAGCGAATGCTGACTGCCATTCACGATATCCGGCCTAGACTCGAACTCGACATTTACAGACGAATTTTCTACTCCGCCGCTACATCGTTCATGTGAAAAGGGCAGTTCAAAATCAGCTCCTAGGTCGACGGACGGATATGTCTGCTCCAGAATACATTCCTTGACGACCCCGGTAGTTTTTTGATCCCAACCCAGACCCTTTATTCGTTGGGTTAACCCTGCATGACAAATGACAGTCATCAATACAAATACTGCAATTCAAAGAAATATTAACGGGGTAATTTCTCTCCATCACAAGGGAGTACCAAAATTATAACAAGGACGTGCATTGCTAGGTTAAAATAATCACAATATGGAAACTTATTGATTATGGGTCAATAAGCGATGTAATTTTTGGGCTGATGTAGCTATATCCATACATGCTGATGTAATTTTTTCGACCAGCTCACAGCGGACTACTCCGCTGAACGGCTTTGACGTACTCAATATGCATAGAGGTAAAATTCATACTGTTCAGTATCAAATTGTATTGTTAAAAATAACAAGTCCGATCATAGCATACCCTTGTTCATTCAATTGATGGTCTACTGAATCACTTGCGCTTGGCTGTATGTACAGGTACGCAGCACTAGCAGCCCCCATCGATGCTTTGAACATAATCTTTACATCGTCATCATTTGTTATGGTCACTAAAGTGCATACTTTCCCATTTTGATGAAGGTATTGGATATTTGGGATATGTCCAGGCTGGTTCCCATCTGACAACCTGCGTATTTTTTGGACCAATTGTGAATACGTTATGGAACTGTCAAGGTACGCCATCTTTGGGCAACCTCCATTATAAATTGGACTTCCATTGTCCCAAATTAATTGTCCACCGGAATGGAAGATGACTAGTAGATCACGTTCGCACATTCTGCCAAAGCCATGTAGAATTCACCGTAAAACTACTAGCTATCTATTATCTCTTGGCATACAGATGCGAGTTGTGTTTCAAGTACGAAGATGTAGCTAAATTTGTCATTCTACATTGTGTATCAATATAATTCAGTCTAACGGCCACCGCATAGTGCATATAGAATGAATTGAAAGAGGATAAAACATGAGGAGTGTTTCGTTAATTTAAAAAAACATCAAAACAAAAGCAATCACACAATTTACAGGGATATTGAATTAATCAAGACTGTTAAACAGGGCTTATAATACTAAAGCAATCTTCATTGTCGCCATTACCCAATTCAGTTATAGGAAGACAACGAATAAATCATATAAGCAGTTGGCATTGAACAAGTTCATGAGACGGAGTTTTGAAGGACTAGATTAGAAAAAAGGGGGGTAAACTTTAACAACGATATCGTTAAACATTGTTTGTATATGCATATCCATTTTTTTGGTCTCACTCAAAACAGAAAGATGTGAAATTTATATTGAGGTCCCAAAGGTATGAAGGAAAAGTTTTCATTGGTAACGATATCGTTAATATGATTTTTTGAGTTATTCCACATATTTTGGTTTCCAGTTCGACATAGAGGTGGGGACTTCATACTGAGATGCATAAACATAACGAAGGAATCAGATGCCTGTCAATTTGGTCCTACAGAAAGAACAAGGAAGAGTTTTCTGATAACGAAATCGCTACCAATAATTTGATTTTAATCGTCCAAGTTTGATAGGGTACAACGTCGTAGTGCTGACATTATATTGAGGTGCATAAATAATGAGAACACTCTCGAATTCACTTATCCCTACTTACTGAGTATTTTCTGATAACCATATACATCCAATTCAATAGTATCTAATACGATTACGTGGCGTATTACAAGGAACCAATAGAAAAATTAGATGGAAATTGAGAGGGGACAAGGTAGCATTTAGCGGGTCAACCAACTTAGGTATCTATTACAGAATCCTAGGCTACAGAATCCTAGCTTGTGTGGCCCACTTATGTATGCTGAGCATGCGTGAAGAAGGGTGGAAAGATCTACAGATAACCCTGGAGTGTGCAAATTAATTGGCCATCCTATCATCATAACCTGTGATTTAATTTTGTTAAGACTCAAAGTTGTACTTTTTATTTGTCCTATGATGAGGTTTTGCTTGAACAATCCAATGACAAGTAAAATTCAAATAAGAGTCAGACTGGGGTGGGTACCAACTTATGAGGAACCACCGCGAGAAACATCTGACAGTTCTCTAAAAGAGCAATTAAGGTTCCAACAACTGACATGGTGGAACACGATCCATAGACAGGTGGATGCAAGTTTGTCCAAAAAATGAACTATGGTGTCAAACAGTCTTAACTGGTCTTCTGTACACATCCACTCTCTGTTGATCATCCACTTGACTCCTGATAGTAATTATTAATCTTGTACTCTTCGCAATGATGTTTTTGCATACTTTCAGTTATTAGATTTGGGTTAGTTGATTCTCTTTGAAGCAAGGTTTTTATAGTGTAGAACAACAATTGCATGCAATTTGTCGTTTTAGAAGTTATATTATGAATCTTCCTGCTTGAAATATATCCAATTATGAATCTTCCTACTTGTAATATCACCAAACAGATATTCTCTACCTGTGAATCTATGTGGAGGAACTTATTGTTTTATAACGATATCGTAACTATAATTTTTTATCCCTACGTTCCACTTCCTGTGTCCAATAGAGGAATGATGATGACTTCATATTGAGATGCTAAAACGATGAGAATGAAGCACCATTTAATGAGGTTTCGATTTTTTTGAATTTTATATTAACGATATCGTTTCAATAATTTACAAGTTCTTCACCAAATCTCTGCACCGTGCAGGAGAACGATAATGAATGTATAATGAGCTACACGAATAATTCGAAAGACTTACGAACTTCACATAGATGTTGATTTCATAGGACGACAGTTTAAAAAGGCATTGATTACGATGTCATAGAAGGCAGGCAAGACGGAATAGCTCCCTTAGGGGATGAAAGAATAAGGGGGGGAAAAATGATTAGGTGGGGGTTTCCCTATAAACCATTCACTCAGCGATCAAATCTCTAAAGCTTGATCGATGAAAAAAAATTTCGGCTTATTAACCCCTTCCGTTCACTAAAGATAGAAATCTAAGTAAGCCGAAGTCTTCATATCCATATTCAAGGATATACAAATATATAGGTAATGGCTTCAGTTAGAATGGGAAACTTTTAGTTGTCCTTATCGACGAGAGCGTTTAGAGTAGACACACAGAAAGTTAAAATCCATAAACCCATAGGAATTAACTAGCACATTAACATTTTAGGAAAAATGTATTTAGTGGTTGCGCACTTATCTTAAACATTCATTGCAATCTACAATACTCATTCTCAAACGTACTCTCATTGCAGAAAGATCAATACAGAAAATAACAGAATAGTATAGATGTAAGTTTCTAATAGCAACAATAGATTTATCGGTTGTAAAATTGATGTAAATCAATGCACTGACTTATTGCTATCAATAAGCGGTGAGAAGAAAGTTACAATATAACTTAGGGAACGATTTCGAACGCATAGAAAGGCATGGATGCAATCCAAACCCAATACAGGTCGTATTAAATAAACAGAACATGGAAGGTTGATAGTAACAAAAAACTGTTAACGTGGTTAATTTTGAGCCCCATATCCAAAAAAGTAGTTCGAACAAGATTTTTGTTCGTGGGACGTCAAGATTACGTGGTAGAATAATGTTTGTCAATATTGTTAGTGGGAGCCATTTAATGTACACTTCAGGATGTACTATTCATGGACAAGCGACACACCGAGGTTAACCAAAGCATTATGATGCTTCGAATTGCGTAGTGAAGCCTATAGTTGAACTATAGCCAAACTGATGTAAGGTAAATAGATTTGGTTTAAGGTTTTATCGTCTTGACCACCGATGTATTTTCAATACATCGTACTGACGGACTACAGTTGAAATCTCAATATCTGGGAGATCAGAACCCAAAAAAAAAATAGGGAATGTATACATGTCTAATGGGTAATTAAAAGTTCATGAAAGCCCATGACAGAAAAGAACAGTAACTAACCCAAACAGTTAACATGCATGGCAAAAACACAAGAAGCCAATTCCCGGAAAAAAACAATACGAGCAAAACAAAACCCAAGGAAAAGTTGGAAAGGAAACAGAGAAAGCTCGATATTGACGGAAGGAGAACTAAGACGCTGGAAAAAAATCGATAAGATAATCTAATGAAAGACCGAATGCAGCAGCAAAATGGAAAGGAGAGGGAGGGGGGTAGAGAGTTGTTCTTTGATAACAAGATCGTCACCATTATTTTTAGTTTCTTCGCCAAATTAGAGTATCCCACAAAATTAAATTGCTAAATTTATTTTGAGATGCATGAAACATGAGATGGACTAACGATTTCACTCAATGATGATTATCGTTCAATTTACTGATAACGATATCGTTTATGAAAATTTTTAGGTTCTCATCCATTTTTTTTTTTGGCATCCTACAACAACACAATGGTGGATGCAAGGGGGGAGGAGAGAGCAGAGATTGGATGTGAACATGCAGAGAGGGAGAGAGTAGGCAGAGGGAGAGAGGGGAAAGGGGCAGCAGAGTGGGAGAGAGCTTAGGGAGAGGGAGTAGGGGGGGAAACAGGCGTGCAGACAGGCAAAGCGCAGGGATAGGGAGAAGGAGACAAATACTCATGCAGAGACGTAGAGAGCAGGGAGGGTAAGAGAGAAAAGAAGCATGCACAGAGGAATAACGAATGGAGAGGGAGAAAGAGAGAATAGGCGGGAGGATCAGGAGATGAAGATTTCGTTCGCACAAGAGGGGGAAAAATCGTCCAACGGCACATGTACGAACAACAAAACATGAGTATTTTGTTGTATTCGTGCTTAAATCGGTATAATACACGTTTAGGGAAAATTATTTGGTAAAAATCCCTAGTATATAATCCAATTATTTGGCGTCTTACAAGGTGGAAATTTCAGATTGTATCATGACATTCGTAAACAATAGGGAATACTGATGGACTTCGCCCAGATTTTCCATTCAACGTTATTTGTATGACAACAATCTCAATGAGTATGATAGCTATTCCCTATAATGACCTTTTTTTTCATGCCCGGTTGACATGGAACTATAGATTGTATATTGATCCGAAAGTGCCGAAGCCTCTGAATGCTATCAAATAGGCAAAAAGGCCACTAGTACACAATGAGTACGATACCTATTCCCAATATCCATATACCAACAAATACAAGCCGTCCTCATATCTCTTATGTTATGTTCTGAATTGCTGTGAATTTTGCACCATACTAATTAGTTCATCAAATAAAAAATCTCTAAGCCACAGATCCTAAATGCCCAAATATCATTTTTGCAGACCTACTCATAAGTTCATCAAATCAAAAAATAACCAGTCCCTGATCCACGAGGTAGACCCCCGAACAGCCAAATATCAAATTAAAGATGTTCTCTACCTGTGAATTCATGTAGAGGAACTTATTCTTTGATAACGATATCGTAACTATAATTTTTATCCTTACATACCACTTTTGGTGTCCAAAAGAGGAATGATGATGACTTCATATTGAGATGCTAAAACGATGAGAATGAAGCACAATTTAATGAAGTTTGGTTTTTTTGGTATTTTATATTAACGATATCGTTTCATTAATTTACAGGTTTTTCGCCAACTCTCTGCACCATGCAGGAGAACGATAATGAATGTATAATGAGCTACATAAACAATTCGAAAGACTTACGAACTTCACATAGATATTGATTTCGTAGGACAACAGCATCATCGATAGTTATTTAGAGGAATGTTCCTAAACTCGTTTGATCCTGCACTTGTTGACCTTATTTTAGTAGCTAACGTGTAACACCAAAACCTTGGAATCTCATATTATCAACTAGGCAATAATTGCCAATATTAAATCACCGACAAAAACCACGGATGTCTTTTCAATACATCATATTAACGGGATACAATTGAAATCTCAATAAAAGGGAGATGAGACATCAAAATACGTTGGGAACGACTACATTTATAATGGGTAATTCAAATATCAGGAAAGCCCATGATAGTAGAGTACAGAAAATCACCCAAACAATTAATATGCATGGCAAAAACCGAAGAAGCCAATTCCCAAGAGAAGCTAATAGAACCAAAATCAAAAGGCAAGGAAAGGTTCGAAAGGAAACGGAGAACGAAATTTTAACGGAAGGAGAATTAAGACACTAAAAAACAAATCTACTGGAAGATAATGGTATCGTTTCAGTTGCATCCTAAAACAACGCGATAATGATTGTATAATGACATGCATAAGCAATGGAAAAGAGTTACAGACTTCACCCATATTGTGATCTCAACATCATTCATATGAGAATAGGATCACTACCATTGTGAAAATGAGTTCTATAGATTTCATTTTATACTACACTCTAAACATCTTTATGTATAATGACATGCATAAGCAATGGAAAAGAGTTACAGCCTTCACCCATATTGTGATCTCAACATCATTCATATGAGAATAGGATCACTACCATTGTGAAAATGAGTTCTATAGATTTCATTTTATACTACACTCTAAACATCTTTATGTATAATGACATGCATAAGCAATGGAAAAGAGTTACAGCCTTCACCCATATTGTGATCTCAACATCATTCATATGAGAATAGGATCACTACCATTGTGAATATGAGTTCTATAGATTTCATTTTATGCTACACTCTAAACGTCTTTATGTAGCCATATTACTTAGTCCAAAGGCTTGGGATCTCATATTATCAAACATTTTAAAAACGCCCATTAGTAATTCGCTTACCAAACCCGAAAAATAGAAGTAAACATGAGTAGTATCGTTTCTTTTTTGTTATACACATTATAATGTACTACGAGTCAAATTGATAGATATTGTGTAAGTGACCATCAAGGTTACTAGTACATGAGAAAAGTGATTATTTAATGGAGAATTTTGAAGCCTGGATGACGATGGGGAAACAGGTGGGGAAAAGGAGATGATTGGATTGGGGAATGAGGGAATAAGGGATAGAAGAAGATGGGGGGTGGGAGGCTTACAGACTAGAGATTGGTTGGGTTGGGGGGGTGTGCTTAAAGACTGTAGATTCAGCCATCTAGTCTCTACAGCTTGATCCATCCATGAAACTATTAGCTTCTTTACCCTTGTCATTAATTGAAGGTAGAAATCTACACACTCGAATTCTTCCTGTCCAAACTTAAAGGGATATACAAATCTCCAAGTATGAGATTTTGTTCGATTATCTAAATCAGACTTAACCTTATTGACGAGAGCTTATAAAGTAAACCAAAGGTAAAAACTACATAAACCATTTAAATGCAATTTCTTACGGTTGCTGTTGCATGTGTCAAGTTTGAAGAAATCACGCAGCCTCAAGGAGATTTAAGAATTCACTGACATTTTAGCTTTTAAAAAACAGTACACAATAGTCTTCTATCTCAATCATTCCCTCGAATTGTAAATGCTCATTATCATGCATAAACTCATTCCAGGAAAGAGCATAACAAAAAAGATACCAAGTATAAAATTCGGTTTCAAATACGAGCCATATCTTGATTTGTGTATTTAAATAGTGAGCAGCAGCAGAATCCAAGATTGCCATCGGGTATTTTAACAAAAAAGGTTACCAAATATCAAAAAAAAAATAATAATTTATTTGCTGTCGCATAGAAATGCACGGCTGCATTGCAAAACCAATACATTCATATCACAAAAACAGAACATGGGAAGTTGATGCAGGCCAAAAACTGTCAAGATGATTAAATCGAGGCCCATATGCAAATAAGTAAATAAAACAAGATTCAAATAGTAAAGAACAACTACAGGATGAAGATGCCAGGCATTACAAAACCTCCAGTTTTGGGATTTCAAATGGCCATTAATCCATTCTTATAAATTCATTCAAACAAACAGAGCATTGAATGCAAGGACTGCCCATGCACATGCTACAAGAAAAAATGGATATTATGCAAGTTCTCACCTCTCTTGGCTAGAAACCCTCTTTCTTTTGCAGGATTTTCTCGATCAATTACGGCGACGAGAGATCATGCCGGTGTGAGATGATCCGGACGGAATCACCGAATGGGGTGAAGAACTAAAGGAAGAGGGAGAGAGAGAGAGCAGGGAGCCAAGGGAAATGAGAGAGGAAGAGAGGGAAGGAGAGAGGGAGGCGAGAGGAACGGAGAGAGGGATCGAGAGGGAAGGAGAGAGCACGCGAGAGGGAAGGAGAGAAGAGCGTTCGGAGAAGACATGCAGGGGAGAGGGAGAATGATTTTTTTGGCGGGACGGAGACTGGGATTTATGTTTGGTGAGAAGGAAGTAGTCAGCACAGAGAGGGGCAAAAGGGTCCTAAATGGATGTACGAACACCATAATGGAAAAATACATGTATTACTGTTTAAAATGGCCAAATACATAATTAAGGACACTTTTCTGGTAAATCTCCCTTTTTTTTTTCTATTTTTATTTTACCACATACCATGTGCATCGTTAAAGAACCATGCCAATCTGTGGGTCCTACAGTGGGGCCCACATATAGAAAATCTAAACCATTTAAAATAACTATCTCTTTTTTATATGGGCCCTAAACAAGTTTAACCCCCTGATTGGGTTTTGCCCACTTGCATATTGGTTAGTTGATTTATTTTAAAACATTGGTCAATTTGATAGTACATCTCCAATTTGAATAAAATCTGACTATAATGGTACAACCCATACAAGATGAGAGCAATTACTTTGAGTAGTTTAAATCATTTTTTTCAAAGTGGGCTCCACTATAAAACCTACAAAGTTTTCAAAAATTCTTTACTTTTCTCAATTGCATCTTACTAACTAGGCCTATTTAAGAAAAATCTAAACTATAGTGTGTCTCAGCCTTGATTGGAGTGAACTTTTACATAGTTAAATAAGAGGTGATATTTAAATTGAATTATTAGGATTTTTTATATGGGCTACATTAATGAATTTATAAATTATAAGGAAGGATACAAAGATTAAACATTATAATTTTATATATTTAACAATGACTGGTTAAACAGCGACACATGATATCATGACTGAGGGGGACTGATATTTTGATTTATTATTATTATTAATGGGAAAAAATATTGTTTTTCAATATTTTCTAATATTCTTGATTTTTTGGATATTTTTGTAAAAAAATTTGGAATAAAAATAAAATTCACATCGTGATGACCCCGATGAACAGATAACCGCGATCGATACCAATACCGTCTCTGTATTTTATCCCGGTCGATACCGAGACCAATACCGTTATTTTGAAACATGATTCACGCTCTCACCCTACTTAGCTGCCAACTTTGAACTCTTGTCAGAAAGAAATCAGAACAGAGAAGAAGGTTTTGATTGCATTTGGTGGATGACCAGGTAATTGACACAAGGGGAAACGGATGGAAAATCGTGGGTAATTTAAACTTTCCTTCTGCTTTCTTTATCAGTTAGGTGCTCAGACTTGTCTGTGTGCTCAATGGGCTGATTTGAAATCACCTGCTCTGTGGACATCTATCTTAAGTAATGAGCCCGCAGTAGCATTTTAATTAGGCCTGATTTCTACTCGAATAAAAGAGGTGGAGAAACCATGTTTGCCTTGTTTGCTTAATTGGGATTTTTGTTTTGAAACAAAAAAATTGGGATTGAGTTCATGGGAATTCTTACGAATGTCTTTTATTAAATTATTAAAGGTCAAGATTTATAAAGGGGCCATCAAATAACCTCCCTTTTGATAAAAAATAAGGGGGGGGGGGGGGGGGAAAGAAAAAAATATTTATATGAAATTACAAAATTCCATAATAAAATACACAATAATCAAATTATTAAAGTTGTGCTCGACGCACTTTCATTGACTTGAAATATTCAATTATTGTTTCAATGCTGAATTTTTTTATAATTTCTTTTTCAATATATACAATTAAACAATTTATAAGAAATCTGTAAGTGCCTAAAATAATACGGACTTGTTTGGGAGATGAAGATACGCTCTGAGCTGTCGTTGCGTTCTTCTTTGGGAACAATCGGATGCCTGAAAGCTGAAAGAGATGAAAGAGATAAAGGTGAGAGGCCCCTGGCTGCAACTTGGACCGAGACTAAAATGCAGGACCTGCCGAGGTGGGGTGAGCTCTATGCTTGGTGTCTCCAGTGTTTCTACCTCGACCGTTCTCTTCTTTCCGGCTTCAACTGTTGAGGCCAGACTAGCGAGGGCGTCGGCATGAGTGTTAGATTCTCTGTCAATCTGTTTAATCTCGGCTCGTTGGAAATGTGAGAGGAGCCGTTTCGAGTGAGACAAATAGGCCATCATCCTTTCATCGCGAGCTTTGTAATCCCTGTTGAGTTGGCTCGTCACTAATTGGGAGTCGCTAAAGATCACAATTTTCTGTGCCCCCAGGATCTTGGGGCTGCTGAGTCCTGCGATCAGCGCTTCATATTCAGCTTCATTATTAGACGCCTTGAAACCAAGCGTCAGGACTTGTTTCGATGACAAGGCCTTCTGGAGACTGAGGACTATTCCAATGCCGACTCTTTTGTTTGTTGAGGACCCATCGACAAAGATTTTCCAGGCTGAATCGAGGAACTGTCTCCGAGATCGTTCATCCTCGGCTCCGGTATCGCTGCCATCCTCGTTTGTAGCATTTTTCCCCTGACTGCTCCCAAGTTCGGTGCCGGGCTGGCTTGGCGCCGAACTTGGAGAAACAAACTCCACGATGAAGTCGGCTAAAATTTGGGCCTTGATCGCCGTTCTGGGCTGGTACTGGATGTCATACTGTCCCAGCTCGACGGCCCACTTCGAGACCCTTCCGGAGAAGTCCGCCTTTCTGAAAAGGGACTTAAGTGGGTGCTCCGTAACGACCACTATAGTGTACGTTTGGAAGTAATGGGAGAGTTTTCGAGAGGCGCTGACGAGTGCCAACGCGAGCTTATCAAGTGGCAGATATCTTGTTTCGGCATCAAGCATGATCTTGCTCGTATAGTAGATGGGCTTCTGCTGCCTGTCTTCCTCTCTAATTAGTACCGAGCTCACAGCGTGTTCCGAAACAGCCAGGTACAGGTAAAGCGCCTCGCCTTGTTTTGGGGTAGACATCAGGGGAGGCGAGGACAAATAGTTCTTGAGCTCCTGGAGAGCTTGGTCGCATTTTGGAGTCCACTGGAATTTTAAACTCTTCTTCAAGAGTTGAAAGAAAGGGCGACATTTGTCCAAAGCGCGGCTAATGAAGCAGTTGAGCGCGGCTGCCATCCCGGTGAGCCTCTGGACCTGCTTGGCTGTGGTCGGGCTTTGAATTGCTTGTATTGCCGAGATCTGCTCTGGATTTGCCTCAATTCCTCGTCTGGTGACTAGGCTTCCAAGGAATTTGCCGGACCCGACTCCAAATGCGCACTTCGATGCGTTCAATTTCAGCTGGAATTTCTTCAGAATGTCAAAAGTTTGGCTGAGGTCAGTCAAGTGGTCTTGTGATTTCTTGTACTTGACGACCATATCATCTATGTAGACTTCCATGGATTTGCCGAGCTGAGCTTGAAACATTTTTGTTACCAGCCTCTGGTAGGTCGCCCCCGCATTTTTCAACCCGAAGGGCATTACTTTGTAGCAATAGATGCCCCTGGGCGTTATGAATGCAGTCTTTTCCTCATTGGGTCCATACATAGGAATCTGGTGATATACTCGATGGGCATCAATGAAGCTCATCCTGTCATGCCCTGCGGTGGCGTCGATCAATTGATCGATCTTTGGGAGCGGGAAGTTGTCCTTGGGACAGGATTTGTTGAGGTCGGTAAAATTGACGCATACTCTCCACTTCCCATTCTTCTTTTTAACCACCACAGTGTTGGCGAGCCACTCGGGGTAATGGACCTCTCTGATTGCCCCTGCTTCTAGTAGTTTGTCGACTTCTTCCATCACGGCTTCGGTCTGTTGGACCCCCGTCTTCCGGGTTTTCTATATGACTGGTTTGTGCTTGGGGTCCACATTCAGCTTGTGACTCATGATTTTTGGGTCAATGCCTGGCATCTTGTAGGGGGTCCAGGCGAAAACGTCTTTGTTCTGCAACAGGAAGTCGAAGAGCTCAGTCCTCTCTGGCTCGGTGAGCTGGCTGCCGAGTAGGAAGAACCTTTCGGGGTCGCGCGGGTCAACTCTGACTTCCGCTAAATTCTCAATGCTCTTCTGCTCAGGAGTTCGGCTGAAATCCTCCATTTCCGCTTCAAGCTCGGCCATATGTACCTGTGACGACTCCTTTTCATCAGACGCTACGGCCATTAAGCACTGTTTGGCCATCTCTTGGTCACCTCTGACCGTCACTATCTCAGTTCTGCCATTCTCGCTTTCTAACCGGAATTTTAATTTTTGGTGATAAGTGGAGGGCACAACCTCCATGCTATGCAGCCAAGTTCTCCTCAGTATTGCGTTGTAAGGGGATGGTACGTCTACTACCAGGAAGTTGGCCTGCATGCTGGCTCCCCCGACCTGAACCTTCAAGGAGATCCTTCCTTTAGGGTACACTGGCTTCGAACTGAACCCCACGAGGGGGGTGCGTGACTCCTGCAGATCTTCTGCTTTGAGTCCCAATTTTTTGAAGCAGTCGAAGTACAGGATCTCTGATGAGCTACTAGGATCTACAAGTACCCTCTTGACCACAAAATTTTTGAGCTTTAGAGTGAGCACCAGTGGGTCATTGTGAGGCAATTGGACTCCTTGAAGATCTTGGTCCGAGAACCAGATCTAGGGCTTCTCGGCTCGAACTTTCTTCGCAGCTGGTTCCAGCTCGGTCGTCAGCATTTGTTTATTGTGGGAAGCCTTCATGGCTTCGGCACGTGCCTGATTGTCTCCTGCTGACATGGGTGCCAAGTGGATGACGTTTATGATCCCTTCCAGCTCGTTACTGTATTCGTCATCCTGGCGCTGACGAGCACGGACATTATTGCTGCTTTCTTCCTTCACATAATCTTTAAGGTGTCCTTCTTTAACGAGTCTCTCAAGGTGGGACTTGAGGGACATGCAATCCTCTGTTTTATGTCCATTCTGCTTGTGGTATGAACAAAACTTACTTTGGTCTCGGGTAGAAGGATCGCCCCTCATGGGCTGTGGCCATGTAAAGAATGGCTGTGTCCTGATTTTGGTGAGGATCTTGTAGATTGGCTCTTTGAAAATAGTATTTACTGCCTTGTACGAATCTGATGCTGGCTTGAACTTCTTTCTACCTTCTGGAGCATGGGACGAGACCATCACCGGGCTTGGTGAGGCCTTCTGGCGACTCGTTTCCTCCTTCCGAAACGGCCTCTTGTCCTCCCGGGGAAGCCTGTCTCCGGAGTGGCCATCTCCGAGCTTGAGACCAAAGTTCCATCGAGCTCTGGTCTCGTCTTCTTCCTGCTCAACGAACTGGTTTATTCGGGTCATCAATGCTTTCATTGTGGCCACAGGGTACCGAACGAGCTCTCTTCGGAGATCGATGCCTGGCAACAGGGCCTCTTTAAAGCACATGACAGCCAGTTCTTCATTGGCATCTTCTATCTGGCTATAAATGGTCCAGAACCTTTTGGCGAACCGGGTCACGTTCTCGTCTTGCCTCATCCTCATGGCCATCAGGTCCTGGTTGGTCTTTGGGATGATCCTGTGTGCCTGGAATTTTTCCAGGAAGGAGCCCATGAGTTGCCGCCAGCTTAAGATCGACCCTCCTGAGAGAGCGCAGAACCATTTGAGAGGGAGATCGCCTAGGCTGGAGGAGAATACTCTGCAATTTAGGTGCCCGATGTCGCCCCATATTGACATTCGTTGGGTGAAATGCCTCAGATCGGCTGCAGGATCCGAGGACCCATCATAAAGGGTAAACCTCGGGATGCTGAATTTCTCGGGAAGAGGGAAATCCCTTATCTCCCGCGAGAAAGGAGATATGCGAAGTTCCACGGGGCTGTAAACATTCAAGCGATCTCGGGCGAAACCGACCACCTCCATTTCATATTTCGTTGGACAGTCTGCTTGATATGCTGGTCGAGCCATTCTGGCATATCGCCTTCATTTTGTGACTTCTGCTTTTTTTTTCCTCGGGTGTCGCCGGAGCTGCTTCTTAAGCCTTCTTCGTAGTCTTGGTGGCGTCTTTTGTTGTCTAGGAATCGCCTCAGATCCTGCCCAGTCTAATGAAGCCTAGAAGGCGGAGCCTGGTTCGCCGCTCGTAGCTGCTGCTGAAGTTGACGAATCAGTTTGTCTTTCTCCTGGATGACGGCGTTCTGGGCTCTGATCTCCTCAGAACGAGGATCGTAGCCAGCACCACCTCCTTCAGTCCGCCGGGACACGACAGGCGTCGGAGATTCGTCCCTTCGGGGCTCTATTTCAAGACGAGATTTGCCTGCTATTCTTTTCTGACGAGTGGGGGGCAGTCGTCACTGAGGACGTTTGGCGAGCTGACTGTCCCGTCGGGGAGGAGCTGCTTTTGTCTGGGGGGCTCCTGCTGGATGAGATTCCTTCTCGGCCCTCCTCTGGCGGGGGGGTCGCTCCTGTAGCGTCAGTAGTGGTTGTGTTGACGTCGCTGCTCGTTGCTCCGTGCGCGCCTATTAGATTGGTATCTCTTGTAATATTGGTGACGGCGGCCCCGGGGGCCTTTCTTGCCGCGCACCAGACGACGTTACTTCTTGCAACACCGGTGATTGCGGCACTGGCACGGCTCGCGACGTTTCGCCAATCTTCTTTGCTTTTGGTGGCATGTTGTTTTTTACTCTGCTTCCCACAGTCGGCGCCAATTGTAAGTGCCTAAAATAATACGGACTTGTTTGGGAGATGAAGATACACTCTGAGCTGTCGTTGCGTTCTTCTTTGGGAACAATCAGATGCCTGAAAGCTGAAAGAGATAAAGGTGAGAGGCCCCTGGTTGCTGACAACCGAAGGCACTCCGACTCCTAAGTTAGTTACTGAACGAAGGGTGAGTGAATGGGGAAGAATGGAGTGCTCAGGATTTTCTTAACCCCTGCTTGCTCTACCTCGTGCAAATATATAGGCGTTGGCCGTCTCAGACCCTTCGTTGGTGGGAGTTGGTGGATGCGTAGTCCTATCATACCATGCTTTCTCTCGTTAGTGGAGGTAGGTAGAGGTTCTGTCCCATCAGACCATACCTTGATCTTCAATATGATTGCTGATGAGATGGCTGAGTGAGATCCACGTCTTTTCTATATCCGGCTCCCATCTTGTCTGTCAGGGCATAGCCATAACCTCATTAATTATTGATTGACATGATGCCCACCTCGGCTGGCCGACCTGCTGATGCCCACCTCACCTTGGCGCCACTGCCGAACTGCGCATTCTATTGCATTTACCGAGCTGCACAAAAAAGGGAACAGTCGGATAGTGTTTTCTCTGAGGTGGATCCATCTCCAGGAGCTGGGATCGGGACAGGCCTAGCTGGATCATTTGCTGGATTCTGTGCTTGTGAAATGTCCCCACACAAAATCCATCCTCCTTTCTGTTGTGAGGTGCAATTTTAATAAACTTCATGGTTGAGAATGTATTAGTACATCTACCGTATGCATTTGAAATGGTTCGTTACCTGAGTGGTAAGGAATGACGATTCTCACCTGACTGCCCAGGTTTCAAACCGTGGGTACACTACCTCTTCCCACGTATGTGGGCTTTCTCCCCGCGTGTGCAGGCTCCTTTCCCACTTGAGAGGGTTGTCTTCCCATGTGTTTGGTCGCTCTCTTGGGTCCCAACCCCCTTGGCTGGTGTACCCAAGAAAAGTACAAATATATATATATGGTGGATATTCAAGTGCATCTATCCATCACCATAGAGTGAGGGACACTCCCTTTTTTTTTTTTTTTTTTTTGGAAGTTTCAAGTACAAAAGCACTTGTATACTTTTTGGGAAATTTCTCTTTTGTACTTGAAACTTCCCCAAAAGGGGAGTGTCCCTCACCCTATGGTGAGGGATAGATGCACTTAAATATTTCCATATATATATATATATGTATATATATATATATCTTAAGATGGGTACCGGTCTGGTCCTCCCTTATGCATGTAAATTGTATGTTACAGTTTATGGATTTATTATTTAAAAATCAAAGAAAAGTAATAATAACATTCTATATCTAAAATCTAAATCATTCAAAAGCATGGTTCCACTCGTTTTTATTTCTTTAAAATAAATTTCTTTAACTGGATTATTCTGACATGGATGATAATAAAAAAAATTATATTTCTTTATCCACAATGGGTAAAACTCCGATTGAGCTAAAAAACTAATGTAATAATTGAACGCAAACAGATGTAGATTTTATACGGAATAGATTTCAGTATAAGCTAATTACATTAGTAAAATCAGTACATCTATGCAATGTAAAAAAAAGTCTATAAATGAGAAAGTGGGCTTGTCATTCTTATCCTTTATATATACCTCAAAATCTTTGTAAGTATGCAACTTACAATTCCTTTCAAGATCTCCTACAAAAAGGCCTGCATTTTCCTCTTCTTCTCTTGGACCATAAGATTTAGGGCAAGTGTGGATATCTTAGAATGAAAATTGACAAATCCTCTCTCCAATCCCCATCAAGCCTTCCTTATGTTCTCCTTTCCTTCATTTTCTTTCCTTTCTTTTCCTTTTTTATTTTTATTTTAAGTTTTCTCCAAATTCAGGAATATTTTTAATTCCATTTTGTAAGAGTCAAAACCATGTTAAAAAGGTCCAAAACAATGGAGGGGCCATCCATTTATAAAGGAGGGCCAAAGAATTGCTCCCCCTAGATCTCCCACATTATAAAACTTGAAAACTCTAGGCAATGGATGAAATCTCTTCAGGCGTAAATTTTTTTGTTTATTTGCATGCTTATTTGCATTCATTTTTAAATGTGTGATGGTTACACATCATTACATTTATTTGCACTTATTACATAAATGAAGTGTGAAAATGGTGTATAAATAAGGTTATTTAATTCAGCCCCTCATAATTTACATATATGATGAGACGGTAAATGGTTACATATGTAACTATAGTTAATCAATGGCATAAGTTGTAATGCTTGGTTAGGGTGGGGGTTCGAACTCTTTCATCCACATTATTTTTTTCACTTTTGTGGGCCCAAATTTATGATTGGATAATCCATCTTCTTTCTTGATCTAATAAAAACTGCGACTTTTAACTTCATATATTAGATCTTTATAGAGTTTAAGAAATATGTGAAAATTTCCTATTAAATCTTAGACTGTAGATGTAATTTTCTGCACTTTTGTAGCACCCAATTCATGATCCAAACCATTCAATAATTTCATATCAGTGATAAGCATCAAGACGTAAA
This sequence comes from Camphora micrantha, assembly GCA_003546025.1. NCBI lineage: Eukaryota > Viridiplantae > Streptophyta > Magnoliopsida > Laurales > Lauraceae > Camphora > Camphora micrantha. The sequence continues at coordinate 14,839,279 of QPKB01000005.1, read as the reverse complement.
TTTCATACACCAAATCTTCATGGATGTTGAGAAATTTGTGAAAAATTAAAAAGAAAACCTAATATATCTAAAACCATTGGATGTACTCATTTACTCATGAAAATGGTGATTTTGACAACAAGATAATGCATTTCACAAATGTGAGATTTGCATATGTAACACTAAAATATGTAGTAACCATTTTCATTTTGTATACATAAAGGAAAAAGACCCCTTGGGATTCTTTTCCTCAAGAAACAATAGCAACCATAAGTATTGAATTGCCAAATCATCTACAGTTGTTTAGGTCACAACATTCTCTGCCGTGTCTTGTTCAAGAGAGTATGCATATGAAGATTTTGCAGGATCTACTAGAATGGATGCTAGTCTAATTAATCAAATCAATGCAGCAGATGTAACCAATCAAACAAGATAGAACTAGCAAATAAATCTACCAAACAATCACCACAAGAAGGCAGACACAAATATAACGTGGAAACCCTTTCTAGGGAGAAAAACCACGATCTAGAAATCAAGATTTTACGAACAATTACAAGATATACTCACAGCTTCTTTACTTCAGTCTGTACCACGACCTAAGGACTGTAGTTGTTCATGCATAGAATCCACTAACATGATTTCCACCGTGCACCGTTCTCCATACTTAATCTCCTCGCACCTTACCAACCAAGATGAACTATCTTCTATAAAATAGTAGAAGCAACAAAACCTTATAGAGCAGTCATTCAGAAAAATCTCTCAATGGCTCTAGAGAAATAAGGAAATCTCTCTTAAGGAATTTTAACCTCAGATTAAGAGAAAGAATTAACTTCTTGTCTTGTATACACTTTGGGTTGAGAGAAACACCCAATAAATAGGCCCAAAACCGTGCTTAAGACTCCTAATAATAATCCAATCATGAAAAAAATCCCTTTGCAAACTCTAAAAACAGAGTCTGGAACCAACTGAGACACTTGCGCTAGTCTCGCTATAGTGAGATACCTCACTGTCTCGGGCGTGGTCCTGACAAACCTAACATCATAGTTGACGGGTCAGCCCAAACCATGATGACGGGTCAAGTCCAAGAGATTCAGTTCATGATGTTGGGTCAGGTCTGAATGACCCGGGTCCGTGTCGAGCCCAGGTCCAGATCCACTCGTCATGGGTAGGTCCGGGTCCGAATCCACGAAGTACGAAGTCAGAGCGTCGTTACCTCTAACCTGCTTTTACCAAGTCTTGCGGAGGATATCTTATCTGCCTCGTCACTTGAGGGCGGTTCGGAGACTCCGCCAAAAGGTAGCGTCCGCTGCTGAAGAGTCTCCCCATCTGTTAGGGGACGACTATAAAACAAGAGCCCCACCCACACTGAGGGGCAAGCAAGCTATTCCGCTCAGCCTAAATCATCATCTTCCTGTATTCTCTGTAATCGCTACACACTTGAGAAATAAAATCTTCACCTTAAAGTGGACGTAGGTCACATTGACCGAACCACTATAAACCTCCTCTCTCTCATTCTCTCTCTATTTTTCACATTAATTATTCTAAACTTGACCGGTGGTGCCCGAAACCTATTTTTGGCATCATCAATAGTCATTCCACATACAGCTATTTAACTTACCAACTCATCGCTCTTTTGGTCGTATTTGGTTCACATTTTGGGATACCATGATGAAAACTGTGAATTCCAAATACTAAAAATATTCACATTTCAAATGGTTGAGCTTCAGTTCGAATGAGCCCAACACTCACCACCAACAAAACAGAACTCATACAAAATTTCAATAGATATACGTTCTCTAGATTGTTGGAAATTACAATATATCCTAAAACTACATGAACTCAGTTAGCATAGAAAAAACTACTAACTACTGCAACATTCAAACATGGCTAATTTTAAATTTATATGAACAGCCAACTGAGAACAGCGTCTTACCCGACTGGTAAGACGTGACGGTTCTCACCAGGGTGACCCCCTCCCTTGCATGTACGAGTCCCTATTATCTTGCATATGCAAGTTAGTCCTCCTTGCATGTGTGAGTTCCAATAACCTCACATGTGTGAGTTGTCCGCCCCTTGTATGTGGGAGTTTGTATTAACTCCCATGTGCAAGTCTCTCAAGGACTCAGCTCCTTAGCTAGAATACCAAAAAAGAATTAAATAGCCAACTATTTGCACATCTTCACTAGGCTAACTTTGATTTCAACAGGCAACTCCCACCTTTCCTCAATTTATAAGGAATGTTTGTGCATTTCAGAGTTCAGACCTTACTACTGCATAGAAATAGAAGGGTAAGGCTTTGATATTGGACAAGAGTCAAAGGTTCAAGCATAAAGATCCATATAAGTATGATGTCATTTTCATAGGAAGAACTAGAAGATCTATTCTGCCACAGAAATTTGAGCATTTACTCAATTGTCTTTAGAAGCCATCCACTCTGAAATTTAACCATGCTACTTAGGCCTTTGACACACCGCTCATCAGTGCCTCATTCTTCCTGTGGAAATCAAGTTAAAAGTCACATTAACATCACCGACTTGCCTTTTTCTCACTGCTCTACCTTGTCACAAACTCTTTTTGAGAAAACTTGGGCCTAGATTGAGCTGAGAATTTCCTTTAGTCAATCCTCTTTTAATTTCTGGCTGATAGATAAAATGTGTCTCCCCCTCATAGATGTACAACAAAACCAGACCATGATTTTTCATTTGATGTTAAACATATGAATTAAATTGAAAAATATTCCAATTTATTTGAGCGTCTCATATTTTATAAATATGTTCAAAGGTAGAGTGTAGTTCTGAAAGTTTTGAAGGCTACCATAATGGATACTAGTTCTAATTAACCAATCAACATGCAGCGGAAATAACCAAATAAACAAATAGAACTAGCAATTTACCAATTACACACCACAAAAAGGCAGACACAATATTTAACATGAAAACCCTCCAAGGAGAAAAACCATGAATCAGAAATCAAGAACTCACGAACAGTTACAAAATATACTTATAGCTCATTTCCCTCAGTCTATATCTCAACCTAAGGACTGTAGCTATTATTGAACAATATCCACTGACACGACATCCACCGTGCACCGTTCTCCTTACTTGATCTCCTCACACATTATCAGTCAGAATGAACTATCTTATACAAGAAAGTAGAAGCAACCATAACTTTCTAGAGCAGCCCGTCAAAGCAATCTCTCAATAGCTTTAGAGAATATTCCTCTCTCTAAGATATCTTTAACTCAAATTAATGAGAATGGTGTTTGATGTGTCTGATCTTCAATATGCACATCTTTACTTTTAAGGTTGAGAGCAACACCCTATTTATAGCCCCAAATTTGTGCCTTGATGTAGGGCATAAGTAGGACTCAAAGTGAGAAACAAAGTCTCAAAAGGAAACAACTTCGTAGCAGATCTGGACTCTTTTCCGAAATTCCTGCGCCATTCGATCGATCGCACAATGCATCTGATTAAATGGACCACCCAAAATCACTGGGACGCTTCAGACCTTCGATCAATCAGACCTGGGTGTTTCGCCCAGTCTTCTCTTTTCTTAATTTTAGCTTTTTCGGCGGTACCGACCATAGTCCATTCTAAATAAATTAGAAAATACAACTCAATAGACTTAGAATTTTGTTCAACCCATAAATTAGCTAACATAAAAAAACTAACAAGTTCACAACTGTCCTCATACTCAAGGAAAATGCAGCCCACTCAATTGGGAAGGAAGCGCGCGCACACGCAAGAGGAAAGCTTACACAAGTGGGAATAGGTAATGTACACAGGTTTAAACCCGGGCAGTTAGATAAGAACTCACAGTCCTTACTAATCATGTAAGGAGCTGTTCTTAACATTGGCAAACATTAGTATTGAATTGTTTGTTCATTTCCAGTAGTTTTAGGTCACATCATATTGTTTTTTGTGTCTTCTTTAAACTAGCCCAAAACTTGCCACCAAAAAAATGAAGCACAGAACCGAGCTTATCACAAAAGTAGGGTGCATTGAGAGTAATTATCTCGATAAATTTGTCAATGTTCAATAGTTCATCATAGCAAAAATACTCATCAAGCTAGCTTGTGTAGTTAGTGATTAGCACAATTCTCTTCTTGTTTTTCAGCTAGAAAAACTAATTGTTGATGAATGATAACATGAATGTCTAGTATGAGTGGCATTCCTCCTCATGCATTGAAGCATCGGGAATCATTTAGTCAAGGAAATTCACTTCCTTGGCTCAATTTTGAAAAATATTCACTTTCCAACAATTGGAGTCTTCAAAACAATTAGGCTATTATACTTTATTCAACATAGTTTAAACATAATATCTACAATTATCACGTGGTCTAAACGTAAGCAAAAGCCTTTGATAAACAAGTAGAAGTTTCCATGGTACTTGACTTCTAAGTTCTAACCATGACCAACATATAAAAAAAAAAGTCATTCACTTTTATAAATATTAATGCTATGTAGACCTTTTCTTGAAATGGTCAAAACTAACTTAGCCGAGCCTTCAATTGACTTGGCCCGGCAGCTTTGGAGCTGAGTCAAGTTTTTGTGATTTTTAACCGTCTCATTTGACCTACACAAATCACTTCCTATGTCACTAAAATCATCATCATTTAAGCCTTGTTCCAACTATTAATGTTAAGAGTTGATCCAACCGTCTCATTTGAATCGCACAGTGTCGGCTATGTGGGTACGTAAGAACAGTCTGATCTATGCTTGGGTGGGGCAGGGCAGGTTTGACCCATTGTCGGGGCCCCATCCCACTGACCTGGATATTAGGATTACCAAATGGATTTGATTGGACTAGTTTCAGTTTCAGACTCAACTGGCCCTATCTATCTGTAATCCTAACATTGTATGCATGTCTATAGTTTATACTTGGTTGAGAAGATAAATGATTCAATATGAAGTCCACCTTTGCTTTATCCAACCAGCTTATATCACATGCCATCTAATAATGACTAGCACATGGTATAGAAGGTTGGAGGATGAAATTGTAAGATGGTCTATATTACTTTCAGAAAAGTGAGAGCTGTGCAACTTGCTATATATGGCATAGGAAGTGATCTGTATAGGTAAAATAAGATGGTTGGAAATACACTCAGTATTAATATGTACAAGCCATGTTCCAACAGTGGGCCCCCACAGAAAGTTGTAAGTAAGTCCGTGTGAACACTTTCCAGAACAAATACTTGAATTTATATTTCATTCAGTTTGATGAATAGTATCACTAATTTTCAAATGCTTGTATGTTTAGAAAAAGTGAAAATGATCTTCTAGAAATAAGTACAAAATATGAAATAAAAGAAACTAGAGCCCAAACAAAAACTGGGCTTATGGACCATTCAAACTAAGGCCCCTCATATCAACAGAACAAATGTTAACAACTGGGCACCATGCCACCACACGCATGTAATGAAGTGGAGATGGAACTTCTATCATTGACCACATAAGATATGTGCATTGCAATTGTCACATGTTATGCCTGTACAACACATTATTGTTTGATGAGTGGCCACCTGATGATGAACAGATGTGACTAGGCCAGAATAAAATTATAAATGTTCAATCTAATACATATATTTTATTTACGACATGGGATATGTGCATGTCAACCATCACAGCTCATGCCATTACAAAACATAGGTGACTAAAACGAAATTAAATGACAAATGTTCAACTTGGTACACATCCATTTGAGATTTGAAAATCCAAAGAAACAGCCGAAGAAATAAAAATACATGAAAAAACTCAGGCAGATAAGAAACTTCCAAGTCTTGGAAGGTGTTGTTCATAGCTCCGTTCCTTCAGGTCCTAGTTGACCATCAGCAATTCAGAATGCTGCAAGAGAAAAGTGAAAGTGCACAAGAAATATGGATATGAGGAGATAAAGAATCATCGCTGTTAAAGAAACCATTCATAATCCATACCTTACTGAATTCTTTGGAAATCAATCACAATGTGTGTGATGTGGGAGTAGTTGCGCCAGTCCTCCTCTATCTCCTTCTCAAGCTGCTCCGTCACAACGGGACAGCATGCGATCTTTAACTCTTCAAGTGCTGTGAGGTGTTGCAGATTTGATAAAGGCTTCAACTTTGGGCAATCACAGATGTCGAGGGAACGGAGCGCTTTGAGTTGTTCAGACCCGCCAAACAGAGACTGCAATTCAGTACAATCATGAACGCGTACAGTTTGCAGCGCTTCAAGTTGCACCAACCCATCAGATAGAGACCTCAGTTTGGTGCAGCGTATGATGCAGAGATTCCGGAGAGCTTTGAATTGTCCCAAGCCATTGAGTAGAGATGTCAATCCATAGCAGTGTCTGAAACTAATAGTTTGGAGTTCTTCTAGCTGCCCCAGCCCCTCAGGCAAAGATAACAATTGATAGCACCCCAAGATGGCGAGCGTCTGGAGAGCTTTTAGCTGCCCCAACTCATCAGGCAAAGATGCCAATCTAGGACAATAGCTGATGTTGAGAGTGTGTAGTGATTTAAGCAATCCCCATCCATCGGATTGGAGTGATTCATCTGATGATTCTATGCTATCTAAAATCTTGAGAGCAGGTAGATCTGGTAATGAGTTAGAGAATATCCCTCTTCCGTTAGAGAATATCCCTCTTCCATTGCCTAGGAGACGCAAATCTTCAAGGAGTGGGAGTGGATTGCTTGCCATCCAAATAATTTCATCACATTGTTCGATAACTACTTCCTTTAAAGTATTGGGGAGGCGGTCAGGCAATGCCTTCAGCTTGTGGCAACGAACAATTTTCAACTTTCTAAGAGATGGCATCACATCTCCATGTCCCTCTGTCAACTTCCATTCCTCCCAACTCAACATTGAGTCGAAACATAGCTCCTTAAGTTTTGGGAAGTACACCATATCATTACCATCCCCATAAAACTCACCACCCACCACTTTTACTTCATCAGCTGCATAAATTTTCAGGAATTCAAGTGAAAGCAAATTGCCAAGACCTGGAAGCAGTTCACACTTTTTGCAGCCCCTCAGTTCTACTTTAACTAGATTGGAACATGCTGAATCCTCCAACCAAGTGGGGAACTTTGAACCTGCATAGTTAAGAATCTTCAAATCTTTTAGGTTTGAATGAGGTGGTCCCAGGCCTTCAAACACTCTCTCCATCATTTTCATCTCATCATCTCCTATAGTTTCCTTGTCTTCCCAGTGTAAAGACAAGCTATGAAGGTAACTCTTCTCATGCAGTTCCACTTCTCTAGCCTCATTCTCATTCATTACCCTCTCCAGATTTTGTATTTCTAAATTCCCTCTAAGAAGATTGAGATTTTTCAGTTCTCCAATTTTACAACCTCTGTTTTTATACCCCACGGGGAATTTGCATAACGTTCGAAGGGAAGTCAGACTCCCTAGTCCGTTTGGTAAAAACGAGAGATCCCAAGTCAATTCAATTTCAAGATGCCGCAATTTAACCATTTTACACATACCACTTGGCAGGCTACAAAGTCTTTTGCAACCATTAAGTTTCAAAGTTTGCAGATTGTAGAGATCAGTCACAGAGTCAGGCAACTCCATGATCTTGGACCGACACAACCTGAGATACCTTAAATGTGTGAGTTCCTTGATTAAACCCGGCAAATGTTCAATGGAAGTTCCACTTAAATCAAGAGCTCTAAGAAATCTAGAAATATTAAATAGACTATCAGGGATTTTTTCAATTCTCGATTCTCCAAGCAATAGGAGCGTGTGCAATACTCCTGTCTGGCATAGGGGAGATGGAATAGATGACACATCATCATTCACAAGCAATGTTAGATGTTGAGAGTTAACTGAAAGTAATTCTGGATTTCCAACCTCTATGTTATGGTAGTCCCCAAGAGCGACAAAATTCGCTAGTTCATGAACAAGATCATGCATCTTACAACAAACAATGTTCCCATCATCATCCTTTTTTACAGCTTCAAACAATGAACGCATAAACAAATCATCAAAACACATTTCACCAATTTCCTCAATGCAACTTTTCTTTGCATTCTCAGATGTAATGATTCCATGAGCCATCCATAACTGGACTAATTCATCCTTTTTTATCTCATGATCTTTTGGAAACACTGAGCAAAATGAAAAACATCGTTTCAAATGGGGGGGCAAATTATAATAGCTCGATAAGAGAGATGGTAACATGGTTTCATTATACCATTCCCACATTTCGTCTGAGACGTATGTCCAGTAACTCTTTTTCTTTTTGGTATACAACAGATTTCCTACCACCTCTAGAGAAAGAGGTACACCCTTGCACCTATCTACAATTTTCTGAGCCATCTCTATCAGCTCCAGGCGCTCTTTCTCTTCCCTTCCTCTAAATGCTCTCGATGCAAACAGGCTCCAACTATCTGAATTAGATAAAATGCCCAAGTAATGAATGTGAGTCGTTTCCATTACATTTGCAACAGTACTAGTACGAGTGGTAACCAAAATCTTGCTTCCTTGTGTGGCACCACTTAATAATAGAAGCTTCAGTTTCTCCCATAATAAAACATCTTCATTCCAGACATCATCCAACACAAGCAAAAATCGCATGTTATGAACAACAACGGAGAGATTGTATTGCAAAGTCTCCATATCCATTCCCTGAGATGAAGAAGCAGCCATGGATTCAAGAACACTTGTTCCAATCCTACGTATGTCAAAAGGATCAGAAACACAGACCCAAGTTCTCTTTGGAAAATGTGCTTTGACTCTCTCATCATTGTAGACTAGTCGAGCTACAGCCGTCTTGCCCAATCCACCCATACCAACTATGGAAATAACGGAAAGTGGCTTCTCCTCTTCACTAGCCCCACTAACCAAGTCCTTGATTATTCTCTCTTTATCACCATCTCTGCCGAAAATCTCCAATTCATGGATCGGTGAACTAGTTTGTAGTTGTTCCATCTTAAGCCATTCCTCCGCATCAACTAAACTAAAATTGAAATCCCTACTTTCAATTAGAAGTTTATTTAGTATCTCTTTTAATTCGCTAACCCTACGTCCAATATCGTGTCGTAACTTAACTTGCTTGAGACATGGAGAAGGAAAGAGTAAGCAAGAGCGTGCCTTCATGCAATTTAGAAAAGCATCTTCATCTCCTTGTGACTTGGAAGCATCCTTTCTCACCTCATCAACGATGTCCTCCACACTATGCGCCACTTCGTTGAGTTTCCTAATCCAATCCCGGACCAACTCATCCGTCACTTGCTTCCTATCAGCATCCACCAACACAGCTTGAATGGCTTTAAATGTGCTGACAAGGTATCTCACCTCTGTCTCGAAACCAGACAACAAGCCCGCGTCATAGTTGATCATGGCACTCAACTGTTCCACAACATCTGATACAAGTGCAGTTGTCATGCTATCCTTCTTTCCTTCTGTATGCAGAGAGCTACTTCACACGTCCTGTGTTTCTTTTCTACGAAGTAGTAAAACATCATCATCCAATTGACCAAATTATATCTTACTAAAATATAGGAAATGTGGGTGCTCACTAGTGGTTATACTACACCAAAAATCGCTATTAATAGCGGTCTTGAACCGTTTCTAATGAGTTAAGGAACAGTTTTGGTCCCTTCTGAAAATGGGTGTTCTTAATTAAGATTCCTAAAGCCAGCCACCTTTTTTTTTTAACACAAGAAAGAGACGACTAACATGATGATGGTTTGAAATACCCGATTATAAATCAGCACTATTTATCAACAGGATATATGGCAGAATGAGACTAACATGATATTATCAATATCATATAATATTTTGGTTTAAGATATCGGAGGTATTTTAGTGCTGATCATTGTTCATTCTCATAGTAAATCATTAAAATAAGGCTGATTTCTCAGTTGTATTGGACTTTATTTTCAAAATATCAGCATGATCCCTTACTGTAAGGGTCATTAATTGTTGCTACAACATTTAATGCTTGTCGGGCCAAAATCCAGAGGAGGGCCTCGCTATAGCTAGGACTCTGCCCACTATAGCGAGCGAGGAGGATTACGCCCAGTCCGATCTGGACTCTTTGAAAGAGTTCTAGAATGCTTGTAATTCTTAGTAAATTATCACTAGGAGTCTTATGCATGGATTTGAGGCTATAAATTGGGCGATTCTCTCAACGCAAATAGACACAGCACCTCTCTCATTAATCTGAGTTAGAAAAATCTTAGAGAGAGAATTATTGTTTAGAACCATTGAGAGATTGTTCTGAATGTCTGCTCTAGAACGTTTTGTTGCTTCTACTCTCTTGTAGAAGATAGTTCATTTTGGTTAACAAGGTGCGAGGAGATAAAGTAAGGAGAACGGTGCATGGTATAAGTCATGGCAATGGAAGTTGTGCAAGAACAACTACAATCCTTAAATCGAGGTAGTGACTGAGGTAAATGAGCTGTAAGTATATCTTCTAACTGTTCGTAAGTTCTTGATTTCTGGATCATAATTCTTCTCATTAGAAAGGGTTTCCACGTTAAATTTGTATCTGCTTTCTTGTGGAGTGTGATTGGCAGATTTATTTGTTAGTTTTATCTTGTTTGATTGGTTACATCCGCTGCATTGATTTGATTAATTATACTAGCATCCATTCTAGTGGGTCCAGTAAAACTTTCAAAACTTTCAATTGGTATCGGAGCGGGTTGCACTATTTTATTATGTTGATCCAAATTTTGCTTGAATGGATATCTACCACGAAGGCACTTCTACCAAAATTCCTAAATCTATTGGGAAGAAGAAATCTTCTAAAGAGATTCAGTGCTATGATTGTTACGGATATGGACACCTTGTCAGTGATTGTGTTAATAGGAAACCAAAGAAAAGGGCTTTTAATTTGAAAAGGTCTGAATTTGAGAAGCCTACCACTAGCAAAGAGAAATTCATGGCTTTTTTGGCATCCACATGTTCTGCTACTCCACAAGTTTCTTGTGATGATGGGACTGATCATGATAATGGTGAGTTAGAGGTAGAAAAGGACTGGAAAACTGAATATCAAACGTTATTTGAGAAGACCATGAAGATGCTAAAGATAAATGAAAAAGAGGCCAAAAAGTGAAAAGTGTCTGAAGAGAAAAATTTCTCCCTTAAAGTTGAACTTGCAGAAGCACTTGCTAAAGTACAAAAAATGGAGGATGAAAATTACAAGTTGGCTGACAAATTGACTGTAGAATCACAAAGTGTTGACTTACTTGATTCTGGTATGAAGACTTTGAAAGCAGATAATTCTGATATGAATGGAAGACTCAACATGGTCCTATCTAAGTTGAATACTGTTCAAGCTTCATTAAACAGGATAAACACTAGATTGAAAAAACTTGATGGCATTCTGTGCAGTCAAAAGGCACACACTGACAAGCATGGCATTGGCTACGCTGACGGAGCATCCATATCTACTACCAAAGGTATCAACTATTTTGTTAAAAATTCAGTTGTTACTAATCATATTGTTAGTATTGCACACAGAGCTCCAAAGAAGAAAAATGTGTCACGTCCTGAACAAATTCCCACTTGTCATCATTGAGAAACTAAAGGACACATTCGAACCCATCACAATAAGCTGCGAAGTTTACCGAATCAAACGCAATGGAAGAAACAAAAGGTAGTGTCTTTGATTAAAACAAAAGCTGTCTGGGTCAAGAAAGAAGACCTTTCTTTTGTATTGGTACACACTTTGCTAACATATTTAAATTTACAAGTCTATGTGCCTAAGTTTTATCACCCATGATCTACAAGATCAAGCCCCCACCCCAGTGTTGATACAGAGATCATATTGAGGGGAAGTCAATATTGAGGGGGAGCTACTAGATTCAGATTGACAGAAGCTACATGATGATATTTGTTTCGTAATTATGGACAAATGCAGGGGGAAAAGAATGGAGCTAGAGGAAGCTATACAAGCCAAGGCAATTCAGTATCTAAAAGTTCAAGCAAAGGCAACACAAGATCTACAGTGCTAAACTTTTTTATTTTAAATTCAATGTATTTTGGATTTTACTTTTCGGTAGATCAAATTGTTTTGTTTTAGGGAGTTTTGTCCAAGAGTTGCCAAAAAGGGAGATTGTAAGGGTCATTAAATGTTGCTACAACATTTAATGCTTGTCAGGCCAAAATCCAGAGGAGGGTCTCCCTATAGTGAGGACTTTGCTCGCTATAGCCAGCGAGGCAAACTATGCCTAGTCCGATCCAGACTCTTTGAAAGAGTTATAAAATGCTTGTAATTCTTAGTGGATTATCATTAGGAGTCTTATGCATGGTTTTGGGGCTATTAATTGGGTGATTCTCTTAATTCAAATAGACACACCACCTCCCTCATTAATCTGAGTAAGAGATATCTTAGATAGAGAATTATTCTCTAGAGCCATTGGGAGATTATACTGAAGAGTTGTTCTAGAACGTTTTGTTGCTTCTACTCTCTTGTAGAAGATAGTTCATTTTGGCTGAAAAAGTGCGAGGAGATCAAGTAAGGAGAACGGTGCACAGTGGAAGTCATTATAATGGAAGTTGTGTAAGAATAACTACAGTCCTTAGGTCGAGGTACCGACTAAAGTAAATGAGTTGTGAGTATATCTTGTAACTATTCATAGAGATGTCAAATGGGCCGGGCCGGCCCGTTTCGGCACTGTACGACCAGCCAGTCAACGGCCTGTGGCACGGCCCACAAGGCACGGCCCGTTCGATGGGCTGTACGGAGCCGAGGGTACGGGCATGGCAGGCCTGTTTCGGCATGGCCCCGACCCATCCATAAGGGTCGGGCCACCAGGCCCGCGGCCAAAAACAACTATTTTTTAAGAAAATGTCCATTTTAACCCCCCCCCCCCAACAACTATAAAACAGTCAAGTAAGGGTATTTTGTGTCTTTTCCAATTTTATAAAGTCTATACCCTAACCCTCCGATTCTCATTCCTCACCAATTTATACAACTCTCTCACTCTCTATACACTCTCTATCTCTCTCTCAAAGTATTCAACTCTACGAAGTTTTTGGAGGGTCAGAGATCAAGTGATCAAGAGACAAGATTAAAGGGGCCTTAAAAAATTTAGAGGTATTTATATTATTTAAATATGAGATACCATATATATATATAAGTTTATAATATATTATATTAACTTTCATTTTTTCCCTTTTCTTATATTAATTATCACAAAAGAAGGCTATTGCTATTATTATTTTTAAATTTTATTTTTTGAAATATGGCTAGATGATCTACTAGAAGATTTCCCACATAATCTTCTTCCATTAATTTAGGGGAAGAAGAAGATTTTATTGAATTAGAAGATAAAGTAGGTGATTTACCACGGTACCAACCCCCTTTCCTAATAGTTCCAGTAAACCAACTAAGAGGAATAGAACTTCAATAGTTTGGGATATATATACAAAGTTTGATGTTATTGAATAGGAAAGAAAGTTGAAAAGGCAAAATGCAAATTTTGTACTAAGATTTATTTTGCTGAATCAAAATCGGGTACCGGTCATTTGTTTAGACAAAGGCAAAAATGTTTAGCCTTACATAAGCCGACGGATGCAGGGGCAGGGGGCTGGTTCACAGACCTAAATTTCAACTATTGGTGGTGGTAGTAGTAGTAGCAATTTGGGTCTTTTTTCTTTTGATGCACAAAGTATATAGACAAAATCTTGTTAAAATAATTGTGTTATCCGAATTACCATCTTCTTTTATTGAAAATGAGTTTTTTTGAAGAATTTTTTCAAAAATACTGTCAACCACAATTTCACAGTATTTCAAGAAATAAAGCTAGAAATGATGCTATTAGACTCTGGCAGGAAGAAAAAATAAATATTAAAAATTACCTTGCAAAAATTCATGGTAGAATAGCCATAACTACAGATATGTGGACTTCTAAAGGGGGTGATAGTTTTCTTTGTATTACTGCACATATCATAGATGTAAGCTGGATTATTAATAAATGAATATTTAGTTTTAGCTATCTTGAATGGCCACACAATGACACTAGAATAAGTATATTTATTTTGGAAAAACTAGATGAATACAATATTAAGGAAAAAGTTATATCTATAACTTCAGATAATGCCGGTAATAATGCAGTGGCTATTGAACTAATGAGATTGCAGATGCCACTGGCAACTTTAATAAATAGCTCTATCAAACAAAATAGATATGTATGCCATATCTTAAATCTCATTGTAAATGTTGATTTAAAGCATATTATAAGTTACACAGTTGCTATTAAAGACATACCTAAATTTATTTTCTGCTCCGCACAGAGAAGAAAATTATATGCCCCAATATGTACGAGGCAAGGCGTATCAGCTATTAAAATACCTAAAGAGGTAGAACATAGATGGAATCTATGTATAATTTGTTAAACATTGCAATTGACCAGAAAACAGTTTTGAATGAATTTTATGCTTTTCATGCACAAATTTGTTGATGAGTAATAAACATTGGGAGTTATGTGCCTATATAAGCGATTTATTAAAAGTTTTTTTATACTTCAACATTATTTTTTTCCGGAATATATTATCCCACATCTAATGAAGCTTTTTAAAATTAATTTACAATTCAATAGATTTAGAGATCATTTTTTACTGAATAACACTATCAGAAACATGAAAGAAAATTTTAATAAATATTGGAAAGAAGCTCCAATGATATTCTCTTTAAGTGTTGTATTTGATTCTAGGTTAAAATTAAATAGTGTACAGTTTTTTATTGATGGAATAAAAATATATGAATTATCAAGATTTAAATATTTTTTCAAATATAAGGGCAAATTTGCAAGCACTTTTCCATTTTATTGTAAGCAAATGGGTACAACTGAGGTTAGTAGGACCCCTTCAAAAGTCCAGCAAACAGGTGAAGGTGAGTGGGATGTGTGGTATTCTTTCCTGTCCACGAGCATGGCATCAAGCTCAAGCTCAAGTAACACAGCGACGAAGGTATCATCGTATCTTGACGTTAGTGTAATACAGGTGCAGGATGCATCTAGTTCTAATCTTTTAGTCTGGTGGAAGCAACAAGAAAGCATTTATCCAGTGTTGGCCACCATGGCTCGTGATCTATTGGCTATTCAAATATCTTTTGTGGCATCAGAACAAACTTTTAGTGCATGTGGACGTAGTGTGGTGGATGACAGAAAAACAAATCTAACTAAAGAAATGGTGGAGTCTTGTGTTTGCCTACGAGACTGGTATTTGGCAGATAAGAGAAAGCAAGAGTTGACAGCAATAGAAGATTATAATCCACTAGAATACATTAGTGGACTACACATCTGATTTTTTTACTTTTTCCTTCATTGTAATTTTGCATGTCTATACAAGTTTTTCATTCTTTTTTTTATTTTTATTTTCAAAAAAGATTTTAAGGTTTTGAAGGTAATCCTATTTAGAAACATTCAAGAAGTTAATATCCAAATGGTTCTCTTCTCAGTGGAGTAGGTCGAATTTGACCGAACCACTTAAATATCTTTATCATTCTTCGTGCTTGTGTTCTAATTTTTAATTTTAATACCAAAAAGACGAAAAAAATTAAAGAGGCACGTCGAGCACGCCTGGCAGGAAGGCACGGCACAGCCCAGCCCGCTCTAGCCCGGCCCGTGGAGGGTCGTGCCATGCCCGGAAAAATCCCTACATGGCCCACCAGATGGGGCCAACCATGATTGGTAGATTTATTTGCTAGTTCTATCTTATTTGATTGATTACATCTGCTGCATTGATTTGATTAATTAGACTAGCATCTATTCTAATGGGTCTTACAAAACTTTCACCTACATATGCAAGAAAAATTAAAGAAAAAGATTGGGAGGGAGCCAGGAGGGAGAGTGAGAGTGAGAGGGGGCTGGAAATGGATACAGTTGCAGTGGAAGATGAAAAAGAAAAGATAAGAGTGATAAAACTTTCACTTGCACAAGAAAAATATAAAAAAACAAAGGTAGAAAGAGTGATACCTGGATATACTACTTCTTCCTCCTCTTCTCACCACTTTTGTTCTTCCTCCACTTCCTTTTCCTACTCTCCTTGTATCCTCTCTTCTCTACTTTTTTTTCCTCTACTTTCCTTCCCTTTCCCTCACAAGTCACAACACGATGGATAAAATGGGGGCCTGGGCTGGCTGTTTCTTTAATTTCATAAAAAGCACTTGACCAAAAAACAAAGGTCCCTCCCCTTTTATTTGCCACTTGAATCCATGTGATCTCAAGTAATAAGGAGGGCCTAGTGTCTCCAAAGTGGGAAACACACATGACTGTCCGTGCAAGCACCACCACACACCCCTACCAGCGTGATTGACACTGTCACGTTAACTTAGCTGCCATCTTTTAGGTTTTTTCAGAAAGAATAGTAAGAAGTACGTGCGTTGCACGTAGTCGTTAGTGATACGCTGATTTTGAAAGTGACATGATAATTTACTGTCATTTAAAAAAAAAAAAAAGCTTAAACAATGTCTACCTGAGTTCATTAATGAATAAAACAAAACTTTATATATATATATATATATATATAAATATGATGCAATTAGAAGGTGCAGAATAATGCATAATAGATTGGAAGATCAGTTAGCTAAGTCTGTTAATGAAATGCAGATAGAAAAGTTTAAAAATCTATAAAAATATATAAATGTAATAACAAAGCATCACCATTAGTAAAATATCTTTTAACTTTTTTCAGAAAGAAATGAGAACAGAGAAGAAGGCTTTGATTGCATTTGGTGGATTACCAGGTAATTAACACAAGTGGAAATGGATGTAAAAACGTCGGCAATTTAAACTTTCTGGGTTGTTATCAGTTAGGGGTTTAGCCTTGTCTGTGTGCTTAGTGGCCAGATTTGAAATCACCTGCTCTGTGGATATTTATCTTAAGTAATGAGCGTGCAGTAGCTAGCATTTTAATAAGGCCTGACTTCTACTTGAAGAAAATGTTGGTATCTTTGTGCCTTAGAGCACATGTTTTTTTCTTTTCTTTATCTAAGAGAGTCCCACATCAGTTGTGGAGAGCTCTCTTAGAGTCATTTATTATTATTTACATTCATCACTATGATGTAAGTCTCGGGAGAAGGCTTAGGTAGTGGTGAGACCAAATACTTTCACTGCACACGCCCCGTCTGGCCCGCCTGTTGCGTGGTGGGCAAGCCCAACCTGGCTCACATGAGCATGTGTTATTTCAAGTCTCAGTTGGGTTGGAGTTTGGGTCGACCTAGAATTGAGTGTGAGGCGAGGCCTTAATAGAGTGTCATGTCATCTCCTCCAAAATAAAAAATAAAAATAAAAATTTTCTAGTCTTTTGTCATCCACATGTAGAATCCATGTTTAAAAGGATGTAAATCTCCAAAAATCCTTTTCCTTAACCATATGATAAATAATGTGATTAAGAATTATATTCTTACAAAGGCCAACACCCATGGGTCTATAATTTGGTGATATCTTATATTATGGTGACGGCTTCATTTTTAGAGGTCTTGATTTGCAGCAGATATTTGAGCCTATTGTCGGTTCTACGGCCTTTACTTAGGCCTGTCAATTGAGACCGTTGAAATAGGTACTCGGCCCGGCCCAAGCCCGAAAATACAGGACTTTTCAAAAAAAAAAATTTATGCCCAGTTGCAGGCTAGCCTTGGACAATGAATTTAAAGCCCGGTCAAAATGGGATGGAAATGGGTAGAACAGGACGTGCCCGGCCATCACAAATTTCCTAAAACTACCCCCACTAACAACAAAAAATGGCTAATTAGAATGGGCATTTTTGTAACTTCGCCCCTCATAATCTTTTGTAAGTTATATTTTTTTTTTGTTTTTTGTATTTAAAGGTTTATTGATGGTTTTTTGGTTCGTTTTCTTGTTTGTAATGCCCCTTTGTTTCCCTTGTTGTAGCTGTCTTTCCTTCAATAATATTTTATTTTTGAAAAAAAAAAAAAAAAAAACAATTGGGATACGGTGGCCGGTAGTAGTGCAATTACTCAAGTTATTATTATGTACGGTTAGGCATAGATGAAGGCCATTCTAAATGGGTTATGCTGTGAATCATTTTATTTCGAGTAATCACTCACTATATATTAAGGATCATTTTACCAAACCTACCGGGACAGCTACATTAGTATGCAGGAGCACCATGTAGTGGACTAGACGAACATTTCACAAAGGGGTTTCTTTTGGGTAGGAAATTCACAAGGGGGCTCACAATTCAAGTTTTGTGTATCAGAAACTTACAGGCTGAATTCTCCAATTACCAGAAATTTACAGGTTTAATTCTTTAGCTTATATTCAAGATCGTGCTAAGCCCTGACCTAGCCCAAGCTCGTACGGGATGTGATTTGACGCGGGCCCGTTCATTTTAGATCTGAAATTGGATAGCTCAAGTGGGGCTGCCCAATATTTGAAATAGGATTAAACAATCCAAGCCGGGGCCCGACCCGTCCTATTGAGAGGCCTTCGGCACTACTGAAGAACTCTCTCTAGTTAAGAGACCCAAGAGGCCAAGATGATTATTAAAAAAAAAAAAGAAAGTTAATATAAAGCCACCATCGTTTTCTTTACCTACTGCTTTGGAAAGGAGGGCCTTCGCTCTGTCTAACGTGGGATACAGTGATACACACATGACTAGCATTGCACGGACCATCATACATCAGTCGGTGAAGACACATTTTTTTCTTAAGAAAATGAAAGATTATATTCTATAAAATACTAGTTTCTTCTATTTTCTTGTGCATCTTAACGGGAGTGTCTGGAAACACAAGAGAAAATGATAAGAAACAAAAGTCTTTTCTTTTTAAAAGCAATAGATTTCTACCTAGGGCCTCTAGCTTTAATAGTTTTATAGGGTCAGTTTCGATACATGTGTTATGGTCATAGTCATATACGCCCACCCCTGTGTTGTCAGTTCCGTGTCAAAGAGTCCAAGACCTTGCCTCTTAGTGTCTCTTAAGAAAGATCAAGAGCAAGGCAATGATTCAAGTATTGGAAGGCTCTAATTAGTCAAAGAAGAACTGCATGATTGTGCCAGCCTATTTAGGTAAATGGAACCCCAAACTGACCAAGAAATGACCCCTAGGACCCTTATACTAAATGGGAAATTTAATAGTGTTAAATTGGAGATTTTAAACAGTGGGCTTGCTCATTTCAAGCTATAAGGGTCGGCTAACCGCAGGTCCCCACGGTCAGCTCGCAGTTGCTATATCGATGACCATTGTTTTACAGGGAGCATGTTTCAGATAACTGACGATTAGCTCACAGCTAGCCGTAAGTTCCCTACAGCTAGCCGTAGAGAAAAATGCCAGTTTGACTAAAAGTCAAACTAGCCATTGGAGGCGGTGGTTAACCGCAGATCTGAAGGAGGCTAACAACCAACTAGTTGTTGGAGAGCTATCTATATATACTTAAGCTCATTCTAATTGAAATAACTTTTGGATTTTTGAGATCTCTTTGCCCACACTTGTGCCCTCAAAGTAAAACCATTTAAGAGCTCCCTTAATCTATTTATACACACACTTAAGCATTAATTAGGCATACTTAAGAGCATTCAAAGCTCTATTAGAGTGTGTTTTGTAGAATCACTTCTAGGAAACCTTGACCCTTCAAGTTAAATCTCTCTTCTCTAGTCCTAGGCTCTAGAACCCCTTGATTGTGCACGTCATTGGAGTATCATCTAAACCAAAGAGCATTTCAAGGAGCCAAAGCTTGGAGCTTCGCATTCAAGCATCGAAGAGCACCCTCAAGACCAAGTCAAGAGGCAAGTGTTCTTGTTTAAAACTGAAAATCATCATTGTGAAGTGTATTAGATCTTTGTAGTCGAACCACTATAAAAAAATAGGTGAGTATATGATTGGAAGTTTAGCTTGTGGTTTATCTTATTATAGTGGAACCAAGAGTAAAAACTCTTGAGAAATAGATGTAGGTCCGGGATCGAACCACTATGAATCGCTTGTTTTAATTTCTCTCTATCTCTCTATACTTCATTATCATATAATTATGTTGAAGAGATACATGTGCTCTATAGGTTTATCTTTGATTGCATTGACACACTCACATTTGAGCTAATCTATATTGATCATAGTGATATATTAGAGGTTGATTAGCACACACCCTATTTGGATAATTTCACTTGATTATCGCTCTTATATAGTTATAATTGTTATCTAATTCAAGTGAATTTGTGGGAGTGATATCTAAATTGAACTAAATTAGATTTATTAAGTCCGTCCCTCCCCCACACATCAAACACGCGCCCCCCCCCCCCCCCCCCCCCCCATCCGGACGTGTACCTTGGCCTAGCTTGGACTTTCAACATGCAAAATGTAATATGCTCGGATTTAAATACAGTCATTACTACAGAAGAAACTTGACAACGCTAGAAAACGCTCAGGTGTAATAAAGTCTAGCCGCCACTTTTTTACCATAAACTTGATTAAAAGTCATCTTTTTTTGCCATATAAACTTCGGTAAAATATGATAAAGTAAAACCAACAAAAAAAATTACTTTACCACTCTTTCTCACTTTACATCACCGTATATATACTTTATCTCATCTTTACTTTACCTCACCTTTACCGTGATGTATGACATTTTTATTTACTTTATTTTACCATACATATAAACAAGTACATCATGATAGATTTGGTGAAGTTCTTTACTTTACTCTATCAATTTGTAAACTCATTTTGAAATATTTTTATATTATAGAAAGTTTTCTACAATAGAGTGGTAAGAAAATATTAAGCTTTTTGAAAGAAAATTATATTTTCTTCATATTCTTTTAGGTTACCAAACGCCCAAGATTTTTTTTTACTTTAGAAAATGAAAGATTATTCTATAAAATATTAATTTCTTATATTTCTTGTACATCCAAGCATGTGATAAGCAATAACATTTTCTAAACGAATAGAATTTTCATGGTACTTGACACTTTCAACGATGAACTACTTATAAATAAATAAATAAAAAAAAATCATTCACTTTTATACATATTAATGCTGAGTGGAGACCTTTTCTTGAAATGGCCAAAACTTAGCCGAGCCTTCAATTGACTTAGCCATGTAGCTTTTGAGCCGAGTCAAGTTTTTTGTGATTTTTAACATGTCCCAGACATGAGTAGCTCTACAAGAACAAAATCAAAAGGGTCACATTAACTGATGTTAACTGGTACTAGCTAAGCAACTAAAAAACATGCGAGTTTATAAAAATAATATAAAAAGGCCTAAATAAGATGCAATAAAAACTAGAAGACATGGATTGGTAGAAACCACGCTACATTTCTTGCTTATGCATTAAGTATAATGCATACTTCGATAATTAAATAGAGATGAAATGACCCAAGTATTGTGTGTATGGATCTTTAGGACAATTTTATAATGAGAAGGAGCGGGTAAGAAATAGCCTTCATATCCCCATTTTATTACTGCTAAGTGACTGTTACATGGTTGTTTAGTATATATTTACATAGATAAATCATATGATATAAATTACAGAAAAGTAGGATGTCCGGGGCCGGGCCAAGCCTAGTACAAGGCCTACAAAAAAAATTGTCCAAGCTCAGCCCTAGGGATTTTTTTTAGAAACAAAAACCCTCCTTTTTAAGGTCTTTTGAAGGTTGGGTAGGGTCAGGCTGGGCCCCCTTATCTCAGGGCTATATTGACAGGCCTGCATCCGAGGGCCTCCAACCTCACTCGAGGTCTTCTTCCCTCACCATTCAAGGACTCTCCCACTGGCATGAGTTCATTAGGTCTGCCCCATTTAGTTAGGGTAAAAAAATTCTATGTAATCTAATGCAAACAAACATGCTCTTAATTACCGATGACCGGAACTTTGAAGTCAGATGTATGTGTTTTATATAAGCACGGACGACCTGATCCCACGACCATATATTATATACCAAGATCACCGACGGCTAGGAATGAGACAGTGTAAAAAAACAAAAACAAAAAGTCATGCCCAGAAGTAAAAGATGTGACCTCAGTGCAAGAGGGATGTGCTTTTGTTCTTCTATTTTTTTTTTATTTTTTTTTTTTCAAATTTTAATGAAACTCTTGAAATTCTCAAAGCTGACATGCACATATTGAAGTGAAGTGATCACGTATGTGTGGTTTCATTGGAAGTTATTGGTTGTTTTATTGATGCAACATCATGCTATTAGACTCTATATTTATATAGTAAATGTAGACTATCTAGTAAAATTATATTATTATATAGGTATTTGGGTCTGGTTATATTGGAGGTGAAAACACTTGGGAAGTTTTGGATTTGTGGTGATTTGCCTGCTATGAATTGGATTCTTGAGATCTTGCAATGTCAAAAGGCCTAGAAGAAAATTACGTAGATAAAATCCCATCGTAATTAATTCCTATTATTTATAAGCTAAGATGGTAGAATGGGATGACAAAGGATGGATAAAGTGTACCCCATGAATAATCTCGTCTTCCCTTTCTCCTCTTCGTTGGAGGTTTCTTTTAGCTTATGTGAAAAAAATAATGGTTCTAACATGGTTTTGTTAGAAAAAAAAGGTAAAAAGGAGCCTTTTAGAAAGCCAAAAGTCCCACAATCCGTTGCTCTAATTATATGGAAAAAAAAAAAAACCCTTTTTGCTTGAAGTAGTTTTGAAGTTCATATGGTTAGGTTTCTTGACTAGCAAAGGAAGTCATAAAGATTACGAAGTCATCTAAAGTGTCTCAAATGACTATTTTGCGCTTTTTAGTTACCACTTATCTCAAAATTAATTGGTAATGGAAAAACGCACAACAATGGTTTTATGATGAGGGCGAGGGCTCTAACACAATTATGACTGCTCAATACCTCAACAATCACTTCCTCAACGGCACACTCACCGTAACTCCTGCTACCTAACACACGTCACGAACACCCGACTTACAAGCCAGGCTCTAATACCACTTGTAGAATCTTATACCGCATGAGCTACCACTTATCTCAAAAATCAATTGGTGATGGGAAACGACACAACAATGGTTTTATGGGTGAGGGCGAGGGCTCGACCACAATTATGACCGGTAAGGAGTGAGGGTGGACGTTGACCTCAACAGTTACCTCCTTCCTCCACACAGTAGGCCCATCCAAATGATAAAATCATGTGATCTCAATGATCGAATCACAATGTCCCTACTCTTTGTAGGAGATTGTATCAAATGATTCAGGCCTTCAAAGTAAACGGGGAAAATTATCATTTCATACACTCCTGCAGCTCTGGTTGACAATTCTTATGCATAATAAATTCAGTCAACGAAGCAGAGTCCATAGATATTTTAAAAGTAAAGAGATAATTCCAATACTATCCACCCATTAGGTCTCTTCCATTGTTTTAAGACAATTGCTTAATTTTGGGTAAACATCACTAAGAAGAAATAAATAAAAGACAAGTTAGAGCTCATGTAATTTGCACAAGACCAAGTCATCTAAACTTTTGTAGAACTTTACCTAACCATGGCCTAAAAGCAGCCCCAGTGAAATAGATTCATCATTGACCTAGATGGCTGAAAATGAATGGCTAAAAGAAAGCACAATATCACAACTGCCAAAAGTTCATTATTTGAAGTGATTTTTGGCAAAAAGTCAGCACAAGGTGGGCGTAAAAAATGATCAAGGTGGGCCTAATTAAAAAACTTTAAGCAATCTAACCGTGTATTAGTCATTTAAATTGTGGGTCCTGTGGGCTGGACATAGCAAAAAAGTTTCAGAGGTATCCAACTATCCTGGATGTCTGGCCACAGACCTGCTGATGGATGGTTAAAAACAAAATGATCACATTTCAACCAGGAAGATTTCTAGGCTTCTGATGCCTTTGAGTCATCCACAGGAGGACCCACAACTTGGGATGTCCTAGATTTACATAAACATGTTTCATAATAGGTTTTTTTTTTTTTTTTTGGTTTTAATTCACTTGAAATGACAATCTGTTTTTTGGTGCAGAGGTAATTGATCTAAGAACATGGACAGCAGTGGCCGGAAAATCTGGAGGATCCAAAGTACTAGTAGTTGGTAATTTTAGACTTACCTACATCCCTTTTCTTCTAAAATCATGGGTTGACATTCTGGGTCTTTATTACAAAGTGATTGATGCCATGTGCTCAATTCCAATGGAAATGAATGTTCTCATGTGGAATTCTATTGATACCTCACCCTCAAGTGACCTATGGGCTTTATTTATTTTTCCAAAACCGATGTGCTACTATCATTTGCAAGTAGATTCACATTTGGATTTGGGAAGATTTTTTAGGCCAACTGCCTATTTGATGTCAATCCTTCTATTTAGATTTAGTACAGCACGACATATGACAAAATTAATTATCGAAAGTAGGGCATTCAAATCCATGCACACACATGGCATCAAGATTTAATTTTAACCAATCTAACTATCAAATTTGCCAATATATCCTTCTTACTATGCTCAGGAAGTCCAGTTGATTTGGATGGCCACAACAACATGATTTAGCAAGTTATGAGCATAAAAATTTCCACAATACCTATATATTTTGGAATCAAAATTTGTTGAAACTAGTTTATTATATATGAAGCCTGCACCTCTTGTTCTAGAATTTCTAACCCATATGGGCAGCATCTTTATTAGCACATTGCCACTCAATGTCTTCTAGTCAGGATTTCATTTCATTTTATTTTGTAGATTCAAGCTCATCAATTTTTTCTTTTTTTTTTTGGTTAATGTCTAAATATTGCTTACATTTCACTTTTGTAGCTCTTTCTACGCCGGCGTCTATAGTGATTCTAATTGCACTTGCAACACTAGTGGGCATCTTCTTTTACTGCCAAAAGTCAAGGCTGAAAGATAATGAAAAGGGAATGGACAACAAGGACATGCCTCAAACAGACTTGAAAGATGTTGTTAAAGGCATATCTCCAACAAGGTATTCATATCCTGAGATAAAGAAATTTACCAACAACTTTGCAACAAAGCTTGGGGAAGGAGGATTTGGAAGCGTCTACAAAGGGATCATTCATGGAAGTGGGAATGATGTTAATGTTGCGATAAAGCTATTGAAGATATCCAAACAAAGTGAGAAACAATTTATGAATGAAGTAGCCACAGTAGGAAGGATCCATCACAACAACCTGGTGAGATTATTAGGCTACTGTGTTCACGGGAAGTTTATGGAGAATGGGTCTTTAGATAAGTATATCTACAGGACCAAGAAAGAAGGAAATGAAGTAGAATAAGTTCGCGATCTCGGACGACTTTCATCCAAACAGCTCTACAACATTAGCCTTAGAAACAGCCAGAGCGTTGCTGTATTTGCATGAAGGTTGTAGGAGTAGGATATTGCACTGATATTAAACCTCATAATGTTTTGTTGGACTCAAAATTTTCTGCTAAAGTGTCCGACTTTGGGTTGGCTCAGATGATTGATAAAGATCAAAGCCATGTGTCTTTAACTTCCATTCAAGGGACACCGGAATATATGGCGCCAAAGATGTGGTCAAAATCTTATGGTGGAGTGACAGAAAAGTCAGATGTATATAGTTATGGGATGCTGCTTTTGGAGATGGCTGGTGGAGGGAAGAACTATGACTCAAATGCATCTGCGCCTAGCCAAGTCCATTTTCCAGATTGGGTGTTCAAGAAATTGGAAAAGGCAAAAGACAAATCAGAGACATTGCTGGCTGATATCACTGAAGTTGTAGAGGATGTAACAGACAAGGAAGGTGCTGAAGCTTTGGATCACACGTGTTTGGTTGGTTTGTGGTGCATTCAACATATTCCTTCAAATAGGCCTTCCATGAGCAAAGTGATTCAGATGTTGGAAGGAAATGATAACATCCCAGCACCCTCAAATCCATTTCCTGAAGAGGGGGTGGAGATCCAAACCAATTTCTTAACCAAGCCAACTGTTTATTTAAGTGCTACAGATAAATTCATTAAAAACCCCTCACAAGAGTAGGGTGCATTAGGAGTAATTGTCTCAATAAATTCATCAATGTTCAATAGTTCATCATCATAGCACAAATACTCATTAAACTAGCTAATGTAGATAGTAATTAGCATGAATCTCTACTTACCTTTATATATATATATATATATATATATATATATAGAACACACACATATATTCAAGATTGCGATTTAGCTTTTCATCGAAGCTGACATTTGACTCTACTTGTAGAAAGGAATGAAATTTGTGTAATATTTCTCTCCGAGCTTGTATTGCAAAGATCCAAATGAAGCCGATAATCAAATGCTAACTGTTCAACATACATGTCTAGGGCATTTTAATTGGATTTCCAATTGTGATGGTGTGAAACCGGCCTAAATTATATCACAATAATTGGTCAATCTTAATCAACTGATTTGGGTCAATTGAATTTGTGTTGGTGTTTCTAAGTTATATTTTATCTATTTGTTTGACAGACACTTTTGTGTGGTTAAGATGTTTTGATCTGTGTGATTTTTTTTTTTTTTTCTATTTTTACGCACATCCTGTGTATCCTCTGCATGTAAACTCGACCAGACATTACCCATTCACAACTATTATCTAATGATATGCATTATAGCTCTACAAAATTCTCAAATAGTAGTTTAACCAAAAGAAAATCTATTATGTCTGAATCTAATTATTAACGTTATGGTAGTTGCAAATCCAAAATCCTAGTTATGTATGCACAATATGTAAAGTATCAAAAAGAAGAATCAACATGTTCAGTTTTATCTGTACCAAAATCTAAATCCATGCTGAAGCAATTTGTCCTCCCAACAACAACAGAGACTTTTGTTTTCTTTCCTCATTTTGAACTTGTTGCAGGAAACAAGTTTAGCAATGTGATGTTAAAAAAATAATTTTAGCAAAGGCAGCCTTGCCCCCAATTACATGAGAACTGTAAGTGCACAAAAGCAGCCATTGTTCGTCATTATCCTTGCCTCCATTAAACTATTCAAGTATCAAATGAGGCATATTAAGGAAACATATGAAACATATGGTAGAAAGACACTAGTATTCATATTAAAATATGAATCCAAGATTTAAGAGCCCTCTGTAGGATGGACTTGGACTAACAGAAGTTTGAAGTTTTTGAGTTCTAAATGAGGCATATTAAGGAAAGAATGAAGAACTTGAAAATTTTCAGAGTATTCATGCAAATATATAATGAATGTTTCCATGTTAAGACACATCGCAGGCATCTATCTGATTGTCTCTGAAGCCAGCAGGGTGTAACACATTAGCATTGAATGGCAATGGAGGGATGTCGATGGACACATACCCTTTGAGCATCTCAATGACATTCCTTGTCGAAGGCCATCGAGAGGGTGTGTATTGGATGCACCAAAGGCCCACCAGCTCCATTCTCCTTGCAATATTTTCTTCTTGCTCTCTCTCACACGTGTGCCATTTTGAACTGCCAATTACATCACTAGCTTGCACCACAAGGTGCAGATAGGCCCATTCCAGAAAATACATCTCACTGCTCTTGCTCATGTTTCGGTCGTAGTTTCTCCTCTCCCCATCCATCTCCAATACAACCATACCAAAACTGTAGACATCAGACTTTTCAGTCACTGGACCATAATTATTCCACCACATTTCTGGCGGCGCATAACCTGGATTCCCCCTCCCACGTGTCAGACTAATATGACTGTTTTTCTTGTTAACCATTTGTGCTAGTCCAAAATCAGACACCTTGGGTTGGAACTTCCCATACAATGCAGTATTCTACTTCGGCATTCTTCATGGAGGTATGCGATCCCACTCGCACTACCAACAGCAATCTCATTAAACTGATTCCAACTTAATCTTTGCAGCCCTTCTTTTATGTTGCAGTGCATGTACTTATCTAGGGACCCATTTTCCATGAACTCATAAATGAGAGCTCTTCTTGATTGCTCAAAGCAGAAGCCCATAATGCAAACAAGGTTCTGCTGGTGGATCTTGCCCATAGTTTGGACCTCATTCATGAATTGCACCTCACTTTGCTCGGTCTCATCTAAAATTTTAACGGCTACAATGCAATTGTTGGGAAGTTTGGCTTTGAAGACTGAACCAAAGCCCCTTTGGCCTAGCTTGTGGCTGAAGTTGTTGCTGTATTTCTTTATTTGTTTGTGGGAAAATCTTGTAGGCATTCCAGAAGCATAGTCTTGCAAGAATGCCTCAATTGAAATTAAGGTACTCTTGCTGTCTAAATAATGTTGTAGTGTTCTCTCATATTTTCCTTTAAGCTTCATTATGTTCCTAAGAATTTTCCTCCTTCGAAAACTCATGTAAGAAATGCATCCAATCACCAATGAATATCCTATAACAATACCTTCAAAATGACAATAGAACAATCAAAGAACAATAAATGATACTCATACAATATTTTTCCTATGATGAGAGATTATTTATTTGATTTCCTCTAAATGTTTGGTGAAATCATCAAGATTTGCTAGTTTGATCTTATTTTAAAATATATTGCTGTAAGTGCCTAAAATAATACGGACTTGCTCTGATGGGAGCTGCTTTGATAGCCTTTGATAGAAGGGAACATGCTCTTGACCTGAGAAGAGGAGACAGGTTAGAGACCTTGGTCGTGGAGGACCGAAGGCACTCCGACGCTCAAGTCAGTTTTGTTACTGAACGAAGTGAGCAGGAATGGAGAGGGTTAGAGACTTACTTTTGCCTGTCCTCTCGTCGTTCTGTGCTGTGCTTATTTATAGGTGCTGGTGTCCTCAGATCATTCTTGAGTGGAGGTTGGTGGGCGTACGGTCCCATCGGACCATACTTTTCCCATAAATGATGGTTGGTAGAGGTCCCATCCTGTCACACCATACCCTGATCTTTCGTATGATTGCTGATGTGAAGGCGGAATGAAGTCCACGCTTCTTCCGTATCCGGCGCCCATCCCGCTCGTCTGAGCCGGGACATGCCCTCATTAATTGCTGATTGACAAGATGCCGAACCCGGCTAACCACTGCAGAGGTGCATATCGGTACCCATTTCACAACGGGAATGCATCCCCAAGTCTCGGGCGGATAGTCCTTAGGCGAAGCGGAACTCCCCCAAGAAGCCGAGGTCGTGATGGGTCAGCCGACCTGCGTCAGGTCCCGAGCTGGTAGAATACCCCCACACAATTGCCCCCCAAGCTCTAGGTCTCGGCACACAACCTCGGGACCAAGAGCTTCGGTTCAGTGAGGGACTTCGCGGGCGTCTTTATCTTGAGTACTCTGATAGGGTAATCAAGGCTGTTGCCACCCTGTCCGTCAGGGACGGTTGATTAGCACATACCCTTTCGCTTCATCTCCCGAGGGAACTAATTGGGGAGCGACCTTTCGTTTTTCAAGGAGAGACAGCTGGTGGTGACACGTGTCATTGTTTCATGGGTCCTTCAATCGTTTCAGGGGCAGTGTGCGCGCTGCTCGAGGCGACGATTTCTGTCTTCCATATTGGAGAAGGCGGTTTTTCTTTATTTATAGGTAGGGGTGCCTCTCTCCTCCTACTTCTGCATTTTTGACTCAGCGATTTGAAGATCATACGAAGGAAGTCCCCGCTGTGAATCAAGTTTCCAGTCCTCCACATCCGTTGCGAGCTCTTCGTGAGTTTCTCTTCCCTCTTCCTCTTTCTGTTCTTCATCCCTTCAGGGTTTTTCTTTTTTTTTTTTTTTGGGGGGAATGGGAGTCTATAGGCATTGGGTGGACACCCCCGAGGCTATGGAGAGTTTCAGGGAGATGTATCGCATCCCTGCAAATGTTAGTACCAGGATTGACGACCCCGACGACATGTTCGACGGTTTTGTATTCGCTGACGGGTGGATGCCCTTTCCCTTAGTGGCCATAGTCGAGGGAGGGGTCAGGTTCCCAGTCCACCCACTTTTGAGGGCATGCCTGTCAACATGGCACCTCAGCCCCTGCCAGCTGATGCCTAACGGCTACAAGGTAATAATGGGGGCCGTGGAACTCAATAGGATTTTAGGGATTAACCTTGGCGTCCATGACATTGAGGACGCATATGACATATGTAAATCGGCGGGGGACAATACCTGTTTTTACCTCCGGGGGAGGCCAGGAAGGGAACAATTTGTTACCGAACTGGAAGACTCAGGCCGTCACGCCGGGAACGACCGCCTGTTCGTATCAGGCAATTGGGAGTTCGGGGAGGAAGAGACGGCGGCCGAGAAGCGGTACAGGATACCGCGTCATTTCGGGATCCCCCCAAGTAATGCACCGAACTCCTTCGTGCCCTTGTTCTCCTGCTATTTTCGTTGGACTAAGCCTTGTGTTTTTTGCCTGCGCAGAGGTCAGCCAGAGGAAGAGTGAGGCTGTCAATTCCGGCTGGAGGCCGAACAGCGACTGGCAAAGGGCTGTGCGCGGTTACAAGGGCCACAACACGCGCGCCGCTTGGTCGCTCCTCGGCTACGAGCCGAGGTACAAGACGTACATCAAGAGGAGGCCCGTGGGTGACGCCGCATTGCCCGATCTCGAACGCCGAAGGGCTTCAGGAGCCGAGGCCACAACGTCCAGAGCCGAACCGGAGCCCGATCTTGAAAGGATCGTCGACTCCTACTCTTCCCCGAGCTCCGAAGGAGGGAGAATGCCGCCACGACGCCCTCCCCTGGCCACAAAGGATTTGGGCAGCAAATTTTTTGGGAAGGAAGCTGCTGCCCCGAACCCCACAATCTCTACCAAGCAGCCGGTTCCCGCTGGTCAGGGCTCCGCCAGTGCCCTTCCTTCCGCCGGGCCTCTTGTCCGGGAGCGACCCGCAGAGATTCCGAAGGAGAAACCCCGGGCGGACAAGGGGCCCAGGTTGGAGAAGCCGAGCTCCTCAAGGCGGGAACGCCCCGCAGGGGATGAGAGAGAGGGGGCCCCGGAAAAGCGGCCACGTACTGAAGGGCCGGCAGAGAAGGCTCTGGGGAGAAACACAGAGCAGGCCCCCGGGGCCAGTTTGGCAGTCCCTCGAGAGGGGCCGGCAATATGGAGGCCGTCCCTGTCGCTTGGCCCGGGGAGGCCGGTGACAGTGGATGATCGTCTGCATGGAAACCCCGCCGTCGCAGCCACGTTTGCCGCTGCCTGCGCCCTTCCGCAGGATATAGAGCGGTTGCAGCGGATGGAGGACGGGACCCTGATGGTCGGCATTATTCAGTCCACCTTCTCGGTGAGCCTCTTAGGGCGTCTTGATTGTTTTTCATGGGATTCTCCTGACATTCGAAAATTGATCTTTGCAGATTATCCAGCGGGCGAAGGTGGCCATGGACAGAGTCCAGCATCGGGACACCCGGGTCGAGAAACTGGAGGCTGAGAAGAAGAAGGTAACCGACGCCCTAGAGGGCGTTTGCAAGAATCTAAAGGAGGAGGAGGTGAAAAACTTCAGCCTTGTGAAAGACCTCGAAGCTGCCGTAAACGAGGTATGCAAGGTCAAGGAGGAGAGTGTCGCTCTGAAAGCAGCGGCCGAAGTCAAGGCAAAAAGGGCAATACAGCTGGAGGCCGAGCTGGAAGAAGCGAGAGCCGAGCTGAAGAGAACAGATGCCGAGCTGAAGAGAAGGAGTGCTGAGCTTGAGGTCGCTTGTACGGAGAAAGCCCATGTCGAAGCTACGACCCAGGCGGAAGTCGATGCTGCTTTTAACGACGGGGTGGGGGAAGCCACCAAGGATTATGAGAGGCAACTCGAGGCCCTGGGTCCGCGCCTGTTTGAGCTTGGGTGCAAGGCCGTGCTAAAGAAAATGGCCGTCTCTGAAGACGATCCCATATTCCGGGATTTGCCCAAACTTGAACCCCAGGCCTCGGAAGAGAATTCGGTTCCTCCACAAGCCCCAGCAGCAGCTCCAGCACTCGAGGCTCCGGTTGCCGACGCCGCTCCAGAAGTTCCTCCTGAAACTCCTGAGAAATGATTCTCTTTTTTGTACTTTTCTTATTTACTTTGTAAAAACAAGTTTGTACTTCCTCTTCTATTAATAAAAGATTCATTTTTGCATGAGCGTGTTTGTCGTGTCTGTTTGATGATGGAATTTCTGTTTAGTAATCATGACATCGTTCCGATCAAACATCCTTGGTTTCACGACCGAGCTTAGTTCCTCAAAAACGAGTTCTTGTGCAGCCGGGTTGGCAACTGGTTTGGCCATCAGGCCCAACGCCAATAATAGCCGGTGGGATAACCGAGGTGGTCGTCTGGCGACCACGAAGGTTGGAAAGCTGGCTTCTTGCTTAGCCTGTTCCACAACCGATCTGCCGAATTCCGCAACTCGGGATCCAGGTGGGCGGTTCTGCGACCGTACCAAGATGACTTCGAAGGACAAGGCACAGCTGGGCTCAAGAACTTCTTTTATTTATTTTAGAAATAGTACATTTTAGAAGTAGAATTTTTTGAGATGAGCGGCGTTCCAAGGTCGTGGCAATTGTTTCCCATCCATGTCCTCAAGCCTGTATGAGGATGTCCCTGCTGTTGAGATTACTTTGAATGGCCCACGCCAATTCGGTGCCAATTTTCCTTCGTTTGGGTTTTTCTCTGACGGAAGCATCTTCTTGAGGACCAGCTCTCCGATTGCAAATTTCCTCTCTTTAACTCTTTGATTATACCCTCTGGCCAGCTGCTGCTGATAGGCGGTCAGACGGATAGCCGCGGCTTCCCTTCGCTCTTCGGCCAGGTCGAGCTCTTTGGCTAAACTTGTGTCGTTCTCACCTTGGTCGAAAATGCCCGTCCTTAAAGTGGGAAGGCCAACTTCGAGGGGTATCACGGCCTCCATCCCATAGGCCAAGGAGAAAGGTGTTGCCGATGTGGATCGCCTCGGTGTGGTCCTATATGCCCAAAGGACGCTCGGGAGCTCCTTTACCCATCTTCCCTTGGCCCTGTCGAGCCTTTTCTTGATGCCATCGAGTACCACCTTGTTCGAGACCTCGGCCTGGCCGTTGCTCTGCGGATATGCCGGAGATGAGTAATGATTCTTGATGCCGAGCTCCTGGCAAAAGGTCCTGAAATAGTTGGAATCGAACTGAGTCCCATTGTCCGAGATCAATACTCGAGGGATACCAAATCTCGTTACAATGTTCTTCCAGACGAAGTTCCTTATGTCTTGCTCGGTGATGGAGGACAAAGGTTCCGCCTCGATCCATTTTGTGAAATAATCAGTGGCTGTTACTAGCCATCTTTTGTTTCCTGGAGCCCGGTGTAGAGGTCCGACGATATCCAACCCCCACTGAGCGAACGGCCATGGACTTGAAAGTGGGCTTAAGTCCTGGGCCGGCTGGTGGAGAGAGTGGGAGAACTTCTGACATTTTTCGCACTTCCTGGCATAGAGTTGCGCATCTTTCTGCATGTAAGGCCACCAGTAGCCTTGGCTGATGGCCCGGTAAGCGAGCGACCGACCTCCGATGTGGCTCCCACAAATTCCTTCGTGGATTTCATACAGGAAATCTTCAACCTTGCTCGGGTGAACGCATTGGAGATAAGGACCCGTGAAGGACTTCTTGTATAGTTGGCTTTCCGGAGATAGCCAAAACCGAGATGCTTTCAATCTGATTTTGTGGGCTTCGTTTTTGTCTTCAGGGAGCTGGTCGTTTTTCAGGTAAGCTACTATTGGGTCCATCCAACTGGGGCCGAGATCGGCGTACAGGACATACCGAACAGGAGGCAGTTCTATACTGGGTGACTCCAGTGTTCCTACTTCAACGGTCCTTTTCTTGCCGGCTTCGACAGCTGATGCCAAACTGGCAAGGGCGTCGGCATGGGAATTTGATTCCCTGCCGATTTGCCTTACTTTGGCTTTCTGGAACAGAGAGAGAAGCAGCTTCGCGCGGGACACATATGCGGCCATTCTTTCATCACGAGCTCGGTAGTCTCCGCTGAGTTGGCTTGCTACTAATTGAGAATCACTGAAAATCACCAGCTGTTTTGCCCCCAAGGTCTTGGCGCTGCCAAGTCCTGTGATTAGTGCCTCGTACTCCGCTTCGTTATTGGATGCTTTGAACCCAAGCGTCAACGCCTGTTCGATGACGAGGCCCTCTGGGGATTGGAGCACTATTCCGATGCCAGACCTCTTTGAAGTTGAGGATCCGTCCACAAAGATTTTCCATGCTGTGCTAAAGGATTGATCTTCCGCTTTGGTGGTTTCATCCTTGTCTGCAATGTTATCTTGCCCGTTGCCCCCCAGTTCGGTACCTGGCTGGGTGGGTGCCGAACTCGGAGAGACGAATTCCACAATGAAGTCCGCAAGGACTTGGGCTTTGATCGCAGTTCTAGGTTGATACTGTATATCATATTGTCCCAATTCGACGGCCCATTTGGAAATTCGCCCGGAGAAATCCGCCTTTCTGAAGAGAGATTTGAGTGGGTGTTCTGTGACAACCACTATAGTATATGTCTGGAAGTAATGGGAGAGTTTGCGGGAGGCGCTGACGAGGGCCAGCGCGAGCTTTTCCAATGGTAAGTACCTGGTTTCGGGATCGAGCAATGTCTTACTCGTATAGTAAATAGGCTTCTGCTGCCCATCGTCTTCTTTAATCAGCACCGAGCTTACCGCATGGGCCGAAACTGCCAGGTACAGGTAGAGAATTTCATCTGAAAGCGGTGTTGCCAGTATGGGGGGTGAGGACAAATAGCTTTTTAGCTTTTGGAGAGCTTGGTCACATTCCGGACTCCACTGAAATTTTGAACTTTTCTTCAGGAGTTGAAAGAAAGGGAGGCATTTGTCCGAAGCTCGACTGATGAAGCGGTTAAGGGCAGCTGCCATCCCGGTGAGCTTTTGGACCTGCTTCGTCGTAGATGGGCTCTGGAGTGCTTGAATTGCGGCAATTTGTTCCGGATCGGCTTCAATTCCTCGGCGAGTGACCAGGCTCCCGAGGAACTTGCCAGAACCGACCCCGAATGCGCACTTTGACGCGTTCAATTTCAATCCGAACTCCTTCAGGATGTCGAAAACTATCCGGAGATCGGCCAGATGATCCTCCGATTTCTTGGACTTGACGACCATGTCGTCAATGTACACCTCCATGGTCTTGCCGAGGTGGACTTGGAACATCCGCGTGACTAGCCGCTGGTAGGTCGCCCCTGCGTTTTTTAACCCGAAGGGCATCACCTTGTAGCAATATATACCTCTGGGGGTTATGAATGCAGTTTTCTCCTCGTCTGGTCCATACATCGGGATCTGGTGATATCCCCGGTAAGCGTCGAGGAAGCTCATTCTGTCGTGCCCGGCAGTGGCGTCAATCAGCTGATCGATCTTTGGCAGTGGGAAGCTATCCTTCGGGCAGGACTTATTGAGGTCGGTGAAATCGACACAGACCCTCCATTTTCCGCTCTTCTTCTTCACTACCACAGTGTTGGCGAGCCATTCGGGGTAATGGACTTCCCTAATGGCTCCTGCTTCCAGCAGTTTGTCAACCTCTTCCATTACTGCTTCGGTTTGCTGAACTCCTGACCGCCGGGCTTTCTGGATAACCGGTTTGCGCTTTGGATCCACGTTCAGCTTGTGGCTGATGATTTCCGGATCAACGCCAGGCATTTCATAAGGGGTCCAGGCAAAAACCTCTATGTTTTGCAACAGGAAGTTGAGGAGTTCGGACCTTTCCGGCTCGGTGAGCTGGCTACCGAGCAGGAAGAATTTCTCCGGGTCTTTCGAGTCAATTCTGACTTCGGCTAAATCCTCGATGCTTTTCTGTTCGGGAGCTCGCCCCTCGTAACCTCCCAACTCGGCTTCCAGCTCTGCCATATGTATTTGGGGCGGTTCCTTTTCTCCAGATGCGACGGCCATCAAGCACTGCTTGGCCATCTCTTGATCTCCCGAGACCGTAATTATTTCCACCTTGCCATCATCGCGTTCCAACGGGAACTTTAACTTCTGGTGGTGGGTGGAAGGTACGGCTTCCATGTTGTGCAGCCAGCTCCGCCCCAGTATCGCATTGTATGGGGAAGGTACGTCGACCACCAGGAAGTCGGTTTGCATGCTGGAACCCCCGACTTGGACTTTAAGGGAGACCCTCCCTTTTGGGTAGACCGGCTTGGAGCTGAAACCAACGAGGGGGGTGCGTGATTCTTGCAGGTCCTCTTCTTTGAGTCCCAGCTTCCTGAAGCAGTCGAAGTACAAAATCTCCGAGGAGCTGCCCGGATCCACCAGCACCCTTTTGACCACAAAGTTTTTGAGCTTTAGGGCCAGCACTAGTGGGTCATTGTGAGGGAAATGGACTCCTTGGAGGTCCTGGTCTGAGAACCAGATCCCTGGTCTTTCCACCCGAGCTTTCTTTGCGGCCGGTGTCAGTTCGGTCGCGAACACTTGTTTATTATGGGAGGTCCTTCGGGCCTCTACCCGCGCCTCATTGCCTTTTTGCCGGGACGGACGCCAGGTGAATAACATTTATCACCCCTTCCGGTTCGTCGCCACCCGCGCCACCTTGGTGGCGAGGAGGGCGGACATTATCACTGCTCTCCTCCTTTATATATTCTTTAAGGTGCCCTTCTTTTACGAGCTTCTCCAGGTGGGATCTGAGGGACACACAGTTCTCTGTTCTGTGGCCATTCTGTTTGTGATAGGAGCAGAATTTGCTCTGATCTCGGGTAGTCGAGTCACTCCTCATCGGTTGTGGCCACGCGAAGAACGGCTGTGTTTTGATCCTGGTAAGGATCCTGTAGATCGGTTCTTTGAAGACAGTGTTGACTGCCCTGTAGGAGTCTGGCACCGGTCCGGACTTCTTAATGTCCCTTGGGACGTGGGCCGAGGTCCTTGACGGACTCGCCGATCCCTTGTACCGACCCCTCTCTGACTTTCGAAATGGCTTCGGGTCCTTTGGGGATGGTCCATCTTCGCGGCGGCCAGTTCTTTGCTTGAGCCCGAAGTTTTCCCATGCTTTCGCCTCATCTTCTTCCTGTGCAACGAACTGGTTTACCCGAGCCATGAGTGCTTTCATTGTGGTTGCGGGGTATCTGACCAGTTCTTTTCTGAGATCGGTTCCAGGCAACAGAGCCTCCTGGAAGCACATGACGGCTAGCTCTTCGTTGGCGTCCTCGATTTGGCTATAGGTCGTCCAAAACCTTTTGGCAAACCGAGTGACATTTTCGTCATTCCTCATTCGTATGGCCATGAGGTCTTTGTTCATTTTTGGGATGACCTTATGTGCCTGGAATTTTTCCAAAAAGGAGCCCATGAGTTGCCGCCAACTTGAGATCGAGCCCGCCGGGAGGGAGCAAAACCATCGGAGAGGGAGGTCACCTAGACTGGAAGAGAAAACCCTGCAATTAAGGTGACCGATGTCGCCCCACACCGACATTCGCTGAGTGAAGTGTCGGAGGTGGGCCGCAGGGTCGGAGGTTCCGTCATAGAGGGCGAACCTTGGAATGCTGAACTTTTCGGGAGGGGCGTAGTCTCTTATCTCTTGAGAGAAGGGAGACGCGCCGAGCTCTCCTGAATCATAGGCGCTCGGCCGATCTCTGGCGAGACCGGCCACCTCCAAGTTTTGTCGAATGGCTTGCTTAATGTGCTGATTGAGCCATTCTGGCACATCATCTTCGTCCTCCATCCTCCGCTTTCGGCCCTCGTAGGGATCGGTCGGGCGGCTGCTGCTCGACCCTTCATCGCGGGTTCGCTGGCGTCTTTTACTATCCAGGACATGCCTCAAGTCCTGGACGTCTGGCTGAGACCCAAGGGGCGGGGCCTGGTTCGCCGTTCTTTCTTCCAGCTGCTTCTGGAGTTGACGAATCAATTCGTCCTTTTCTCGGATAACGGCATTTTGGGCTCTGACTTCTTCAACATGGGAGTCGTGGCCACCCTCTTCTTCTGATACAACGGGGGTTAGCGACCTGTCCCTCTGGGATCTTTCCACGAGGTGAGATTCGCCTACCACTTTCTTTCGACGAGGAGGTGGTGGCCGTCTCTTGGAGCGCCTGGCAGGCTGATAGTTCCGTCGCGGAGGGGGCGCTACCTTCTTCGAGGCCCCAGGGCGGGGTGCCTCTGTCAGGCGAGCCTTACCCCTGGCCCCTCTCTGACGGGTGGGCCGCGGCTGCTTTTGTAGAATCTCCAGGGCCGGCGGTGCCGTCCCGTCTCGTCGCTCCGTTGCCAGTATTTCCCGCAATACTGGCGAAGGGGACGTTGGGATGGCTTCTCGTCGTTCAGTTTGGGGATGAGACGATGCCACCTCCGGCAGTACTGGTGATTCCGCTGCGAGCGCCTCGCCGATCCTCCTAGCTTTCAGTGGCATGGTGATCTATGAGTTTGGATACAGTTGTGGGCAAGCAAAACTTTCCCACAGACGGCGCCAATTGTAAGTGCCTAAAATAATACGAACTTGCTCTGATGGGAGCTGCTTTGATAGCCTTTGATAGAAGGGAACGTGCTCTTGACCTGAGAAGAGGAGACAGGTTAGAGACCTTGGTCGTGGAGGACCGAAGGCACTCCGACGCTCAAGTCAGTTTTGTTACTGAACGAAGTGAGCAGGAATGGAGAGGGTTAGAGACTTACTTTTGCCTGTCCTCTCGTCGTTCTGTGCTGTTCTTATTTATAGGTGCTGGTGTCCTCAGATCATTCTTGAGTGGAGGTTGGTGGGCGTACGATCCCATCGGACCATACTTTTCCCATAAATGATGGTTGGTAGAGGTCTCATCCTGTCACACCATACCCTGATCTTTCATATGATTGCTGATGTGAAGGCGGAATGAAGTCCACGCTTCTTCCGTATCCGGCGCCCATCCCGCTCGTCTGAGCCGGGACATGCCCTCATTAATTGCTGATTGACAAGATGCCGAACCCGGCTAACCACTGCAGAGGTGCATATCGGTACCCATTTCACAACGGGAATGCATCCCCAAGTCTCGGGCGAATAGTCCTTAGGCGAAGCGGAACTCCCCCAAGAAGCCGAGGTCGTGATGGGTCAGCCGACCTGCGTCAGGTCCCGAGCTGGTAGAATACCCCCACACAATTGCAATCACATAAGTGTAAGAAATTGCCTATGAGTGTCCTTGTGAGATTTTCCAACATGTTTAATGCATCGAAAAAGATGAGAAGTCCCTGCTTATATCCAGGATACTTGCAATGATTAATCTAAGGTCTTAAATCATGATTTTAGAGTGTTGTCAGGACCACCATACCACACTTTGCACAAAAAAGCAAGCCTACCTCCCATGGGTAAGAACAATTTGGTAATTTGTTTTGGATATGGGAGTCAACACTAGTAAAATAGAAAACGAGGCATATAATATACTATTTCATGACTCCATATTGCATTGGTTTAAAGCATTACAACAGGGGAAGGTGTTAGGTGTCCTAGTTTATAATGGTCTCCAAATCTAACAAAATCAAGCCATATCTTGTAAATTTCAATTAAAACAAAAATAAAAAGAATTGAAGCTGTACATGAAAGCTACAAAAATGGATAAAGGATATGTGGGCCCTGGATTGCACCTCCAACAAATGTAACAGTTTGACTAGAGTCAATCGGCCAGCATAACAACGTGATTGGGCTTTGCTGGTATGGTGTCTACATGGATACTATTGGCCAATTTGCAAACATTTTGTGTCTTTCGTTTTATAATTCATATTTTTTTTGGTTTGTTTCAGCCCCATTGAGCATGAAAATATAAGTTTATTCTACAAACCAATATAAACTATGCTTCATTCTTTTATTCAATCCAATGGTGATTATCACTTTCTGTGGAGAAGTGATCAGTAGGGCCTATTGTGGGTAATCAGGGTGAGGCCATGGCTTAAATTATTCAGATCTTTGACAAGTAGACCTGAATGTACAAATTTCTTTTAATTATCAACCCCATGAAGTCACTCCTGATTTTTGTGTGTGTATCATCTCAAATAATTTCCCAAGGCACATACTATAAACTCTACATGCTGATGGCTGAAAATAGTTTTGATACCTGCAAGCATTTTAATCCTCTTCTGCAGAAAATGTCTTGAATCACCAGTTGTAATACTTGTCCCTTCACAATAGACGAAACCCATGAGAGAGAGAGAGAGAGAGAGAGAGAGAGAGAGAGAGAGAGATCCTGTTTTCAGCACAGTCCTGTTTCCAACAACTTGCAATGCATTTATAAGTCCTGTTTTCAGCAACTTGCAATGCATTTTTAAGTCTAGAAGACTCATGTCCTAAGGATACAACATTGGTACTGGCAGCTGATTATGCTTTTTTTTTTTTGGTAAATAAGCTGATTATGCAATTATATTTAGTATTGGATTGTACTATGACCATTGTTTCATGTAGTTTTTTTTCCTTCTAGGTTGTCCTTATATTCATGTTCATAACCTATATCCACATGTGGGGCATCATAGAATCTTTTACTTTTATTTGTATCCTTCAATAACAAAGTTAAAACAGATTAGAAAAACAAAATCTTAGTTCGAATTAGTTTATTCTAGAAATTTAAGCTGACTCAAAAAGAAATTCAAGTAATTTGATTTTGTCCAACTTTGACCATGTTAATAAAATTCTTTGAAGTTAATTTGATGGGGACTTATTTTACAGTTGAAGAGATTTCTTTTACATTGACCTTTGTATTACTCTGTTTTTTTAATTATACTAAAGGGACTGACATACATTGAGACACAATTTTCTATGAAATGCAAGGGAATCCATTCCAGTTTTAGAATCACTTACCATCTGAGCAATTTGTTTTATGAGCATCCAAACTGCAAAAACAAAACTCACTTCCAATCTTCTTTCTTCATTCATGTATCCACACCTCCCTCCAGTCTTGTCCATTCAATCTTCCCCACAAGAACTATCCCACTCAGCTCTAAAACCCTCTTGGAGAGCCCTTCTCAAGTTGCCCAACCCAGTCAGGTTACTTGACCACTCATTTGGGATGGCTGTTATATAGGACTTGCACTTTGGAGTTGGATCAGCCATGTACCCATTGAAGAAGTAACTGCAAGTTGTTACTCGCTTCACACTCCAAACAAGGGGCACCGATTAGCCTTAATAGTATGTCAGCTTGAGGCTCCCTAGTGCAGTTAATGAGGGTAGCCATCCTGTAATCTTTACTTACTGTCAAGCTCCCAACAATAAACCTCATCTGTGACAAGTCTGCGTAGGACCACACGAGTGGACTGCACCCAAGGAGTGATTCATCGACAAGCCTGATGGACTTTTGGGCATAGACTGTCTTGTTGAGGTTGTCCAAGACCTTGTACTTGGTCGTCTGAAAGACGGTGATGAACACGGCGCCATTCTCACATGATGTGGTTATGTTGGCACTCCGGCAGAGAGGGTCTAGGCCGAGAGGGAAGCAGAGGAGGGAGTAGCCGAACTTTGAGGGTGCGCAAAGGTTGTAGTAGTAGGAGGAGGATTGCTTGCTAGATGTGCAATTTGGAAACGCAAACAAGAAGGTCAATGCAACAAAGAAGGGTTGTTTTAGCAATGGTGGCATCTCAACAAACATGTTTGGTTGGATTTTTGGTGGCAATTAGAAAGAGAGGTTGGGTTTGTTTCATGTAGTAGGATAGATGGGTTGGCTTATTATTTCTATCTGGGGCATAGGAAATCTTGTAAATGAATGTGGATGTTTCATGCAATCAAGTCCAGTGAAGGAAAGTCTAGAGTCTTGTTAATATATTATTCAAGAATGAGGCATCAATTCATCCCTTGAAACAAGACTCATCTAAGTGGATCATAGTCAAGACAATCAGCTTGATGTTATTCTTTGGTTAAGGTATTGAATTCTGATGAATCTCATTTGATTTTCAACAATTCATAGAATAATGGGTCAGGGAAGAAAATATATGAAAAGTGGTGGCGACATGAAAAGACCT
Source organism: Camphora micrantha (assembly GCA_003546025.1). NCBI lineage: Eukaryota > Viridiplantae > Streptophyta > Magnoliopsida > Laurales > Lauraceae > Camphora > Camphora micrantha. The sequence continues at coordinate 14,797,695 of QPKB01000005.1, read as the reverse complement.
TAAAATAGTTAAATTAGATCCTCACCACCCATCAATGCATGGTGTTTTTCAAATTATATAGATGTTATTGAATATTGTTAAGTGACATGGGTCCTAAGTCTTCTCTCTCTCTCTCTCTCTCTCTCTCTCTCTCTCTCTACAGCCTGGAGAAAAAATAGATGATTTACATAGATTGGAGCATCCTAACCAACAGACTGGGAAAATGCTGAGACAGGACTAGAGGAGACCTTGTCAAGGACTCAAAGAGGGTATCCCAAATGAAATGACCAGGTTGATAGGACCATCCTAACCACCATATTTGGATCTCATGTGGGCCCACCTGATAAACAGTGCTCACATCTGATCAGGGCTCAGGTCCAAAAACAGGGCCCACAAAAAACAAATTTGGTTAGGTCTAAAATCAGGGCCACATCTGACCCTTGCAGGCAGGTTCTCTCTGGTGGATCTGATATAAGAATCTATTGATATTTTAGTTGATAACTATGGATCTGAACCAGGACCCATATTCTCAATAGGAGCTAATGTCAAGACCCAAATCTAAACTTTATAAGAAGTCAGGTCTTTTGGGTAATTTGATGATTGGGTACCCTTGATAAAAGGCCGACCCAAACTGAAAATATATAACAAAGACCCAAATCAATAATTTGAACCTCAAATTTCATGTGACCCATCTTACTGTGTGGACAAACTTCTAATAATACATTCATCTAGATAGTCGATTTGTCTATCTTCATCATATTTTCAAAAAATTCATTAAGTTCCAAAAGCAAACTTTTCTTCTTTTAACACAAGCTGAGTCAATTAAGCTACCTGTGTGACAGACCCTCTTTAAGACATCTTTGCTTGGTGCAGACATTTTCAGCACAAAAAGTGGACAGCCGAAACACACAATTTTTACTTGTTAGAGGGGAAAACAGACTCTCCATTTCCGGGGAAAAGTGAGCTCTCACATTACACAGATGTGTCCTTGCTCCTTAGGGCCTTTTTCTAGGAGAATTCATGATAGATTTTGGGGTTGTTGGGCTTCATTAGGATATAATGTGATGGCTTGTCTCTTAGGATTTGAAATGCCATGGCTTTTTTTTTTTGCCATAATTCCAAATGCCACCTATCTAAAAGTTTCAAATGACCTTTTGGAATTCCTAAAATACCAATCTCTTTGCATTTTTCATGTAATATCAAATATTCCACATAAGAGGCGGATTTAGGAATCCACACTAGGGTGAAAGATTAAGGTTTGCTAGGGTGACTGACCAACTATATATTTTCTATCTCCCCTTCTTCAATTTCCGCTGATATCGAAAATTATTCGATGGCCATTTGTGAGTTCCACCTTTGCATCTTCAACTTCAGCCATTTTGATAAGAATACAGTATTTAGAATCCCTATAAATCCAATTCCACAAAGAGGCCCTAAATATTTGGAAAGAAAACTCCACACAGAAATGTTTTATTTTTCATGGGTCCTCATCTGCGTTGATCTTAGAACTACACCTGCGTGTGTTGCAGGCAGATAAATGTTTATTTGAGATAGTCTTCATTCAATTGGGCTATTTCATTAAAGATAAAGATCATCAACATCAACACAATTATCTTCCCTTTGCATCATCAATCATTTATTTTTGATAAATCAAAAGAAGATTCAAAGAAGAAAATGAACCCAACATAAAAGAATTTTTTTTTTTTTTTTTTCTATTCTAGATTAGGTGGACTAATTCTTTTTTCTTCTATTCAAGATTAGGTGGACTTTATTACTTAAATTTGCTAATATATGTCATTTAGCTAGCAACGGCCAGAATGGATGATAAGTCATGTTGTCTCATCTTGGCTAGTCAAATCATAATAGCATATACCAAAAATAAAAAAATAAAATAGAAGAACGAGAAGAAAATAATGCATGAATGGTCAGCAAAATGGGCCCTTAACCATTAAATTGAAGGTAAACAGCCTTTTACCATTAAACAATCCATTACTCTCTTAACTTTTCCTATTGTCCTCTGCCAATTTCTCTACAAAACATAGATATATAATGATTCTCTCTCTTCTGGTTATATACTAGTATTTCCCTTTTCGTTTTTATGGTGCTCTAATCTATGTAAACCAACTGTTTTCATATTTTACATCTTTGTTGGGTCTCTCTTGGCAGAATCCTTGAGAGTGAGAGAGAGAGAGAGAGAGAGAGAGAGAGAGAGAGAGAGATCACCCCTTATAACTTGACAGTTATAGATGTAGCATGTTTTTAAGTTGACAGTTATAGATGTAGCATGTTATTGGCGCCTACTGAAGGTAATAATAATAGAACATGTGGCAAGTTAATATGGACATTGCTAGCCTTCTGATCTAAATAGACAAGTTAAATTAATTTGATGGGTCAAGTGATTTACTCCATTATTGTATCAGATCACATGTTTTCCATGCGATCAATGTAATGTTCAAGTGTGATAGCACTCGGATACAACCTGGTGCCAAAACTAGAGGACATTTTTACTTCTAATGGTTTGATTTTTTAATCTAAGAAGAGAATAACAGCTTGAATTTACTTCGGGAGAGAGAGAGAAGTCTAACAGCGTGCATTTGTGCAACAAGAGTATTATGAGAGAAATCTGACAGCGCGCATTTGTGCAACAAGAGTATTCCGTGATAGAGACAAATTATTTTGATTTCCACACGATCCACTGTTCTGTTGTTCAGTGCTAAAACATTTTCCTTGTGAAAAAGGAAAGAAATGAATTGGTTTTTCCGCAGTAGAAAGGATTTCAAACAAGTCATATGGTTGAGCAAAACTCCTCGAGCAATAAGACTATGATGATAAGATCACTATTGAGCAAAACTCCTCAAGCAATAAGACTATGATGATAAGATCACTAAAGAAGAAAGGCACACCAGTATTTAATTGTATACAGAGGGTATTTGAAAGAACAGGGTATGCTTAAGTCATCTGCAAATAAATTAATTATTTAACAATAGGAAAAAAAAAAAAAAAAAAAGCCACCATTTTGGACTTTGCTCTTGTTGTTTGTTTGTTTGTGTGTGTGTTATGTGTGTGGACTTTGCTTTTGTTGGGTGTGTGTGTGAGTAAAAGGAGACTTGAGAGTCAAAGATTCTACTTCTTCCTCGTAGTTTTGAGTCTTCTCCCCTTCCTGTACTAGTAGCACATCTTTCATTTTGCTTTCCTCACATTCTGGATTTCCTATGGCATCTAAAGAAAAAAAGCTTCCATCCATGCTGTTTCAATCACCTATCTTCCTAACCTTCTTCATTGTCATCTTTCCGACAACAAAGTCGCAAGATATAGTAAGCACGGACCCTTCCTTTTACTACAACCTTTGTGCTCCCTCAACCTGCAACAACCTCACCTTCTCCTATCCTATCGGTCTCTCACGCTTCTGTCACCACCCCTACATTTTCCCAGCATGCATAAATGACCAACACCTCATTCTAACCGGCCGAGGGCGGGCAGATGTCTACCGGGTGGTCGGCGACATAACAAACAATGGTATGACTTACACCATCCCCGTCACAAGTGATGCTCTCTTCAGTTGTGGGCCTGTGTCCAAGCCTTACTACACCGTGGACTCCACTATCTTTAATAAGCTCTCTGATTATTACACCCCTGGAACTCACCTCAACTGCACCAGGCACCCAAAGACTGATCAAGCACTGATGCAGGTTTCATGTCTTGGGTGTGAGGGTGACAACGACAGTCATGTTTGCTATTACTCACCGGGATATCGTGCAAGCTTCCCGGAGTGTGAAAACTTGTATATTTTCACACCAAAAGATCTCAATGTGAGTGCAGAGAAGGATCTGAGGGGCTACCTTCAGAAGGGCTTCAATATTACATACAACTTATCAACTGAGTGCTGGAACTGTGTGGCTTCTGGAGGGAGATGTGGAACCAGCCCTGATACTTCTTCCTTTGTTTGCTTTTGTCTCTCTAGTGCCCATAACCATACCTGCTCAGATGGTAATTCCATATAACACAAACATAAATAGTTTGGGTCGATGTAAACACATTTTTATATGTACTGGTGAAATGCTTCATTGTTTGAAAATGCGTATTCTTTTCTGATGCAGGAAGAATTGATCTAAAAACATGGATAGGAGTTGGTCAACGCTCTGGACATTCCGAAAGACTTGTTTTTGGTGAACATAAAACTCCCCTCTTACTAAACACTAGGTTTACTTACTAGGACTTGATTGGACTTATATACTTTTTACTCATATTTTTATTCACCAAAATTAACTGAAAGAGAATTTCTTGATCTAAACTCTATCTCAAAAGCACATTTTGTATCACATAGAAGAAGATATCATATAGTTTGATGCTTTGATGATGAAGATAAAATGCTAAAGCACCAGCTAAATTCAATTGAACAATGCATGCTCCTCTGTAGGATTGTACTAGTGTGTCTCTCCAGTGATCTGTTGTGCTATATTCCCTCGAGCCAAGGACATGCATGACAACTCTGAAATTGTATTCACCAATCTAATGATCACAATTCTAGAAATTTGTTGGATACTGTGAATGCCTAGAAAGTGAAATCAAGGGGGGCCTTTTTTTCGCAACTAAAGGGAAACTTTCAGACTTCATTTTGGATGGTAAAACATGGTCTAGCAGATTTTATTCTTAATTCATTAACAGAAACATAAACAAGATGAATTTTCATCAATGCATCAAAAAAAAAAATTCGGACATTTTCTAAATCTGTTGTTCATCTTATTTACCATATATGATTCATGCAGGTATTATATGTTCAATTTTAGCGACACGTATTAAATAAATCGCTACTTCTAATGTATTTTGGTCAAGATTTATTTTGCTCATGCTCTTGATTGCAAGCTCATGCATGCTTCTATATCTTTGAAAACTCCTTACACTTAAAATTCTGTTTTTCGTTGAAGTTCAGTTCTTTCAACTTCGCTATCGATGGTGATTCTAGTCACACTTGCAACACTAGTGGCCTTATTCATTTTCTGCTGGAAGTACAGACGGGTAAAAGATCGCCAAAGTGGGATGAACTACAAAGATGGGGCTCAAACAGACTTCAATGATTTGGTTCAAGGTATAAGCCCCAAAAGGTATTTCTATTCCGAGATAAAGAAAATTACCACCAACTTTACAATAAAGCTTGGGGAAGGAGGATTTGGAAGTGTCTACAAAGGAACCATTCAAGGAAGCAGAAGCAATGTGCCCGTAGCAATAAAGCTATTGAACATATCAAAACAGAGTGAGAAGCAGTTCATGAATGAAGTTGCAACAGTAGGAAGAATCCATCATAACAACTTGGTGCAGTTGTTGGGTTACTGTGTGCACGGGAAAAGGAGAGCTTTGGTGTATGAATTCATGGCAAAAGGGTCTTTAGAAAAGTATATCTTCAATACCAAGCGAGGAAGAAATGAACTTAAAGAGGATAGCAATTTTGAATTGTTACAGCCCAAACAACTATTCAACATAGCCTTGGAGACAGCAAGAGGAGTACTATATTTGCATGAAGAATGCAGGAGTAGGATATTGCACTGTGATATTAAGCCTCATAATGTTCTTCTGGACTCAAACTTCTCAGCAAAAGTGTCCGATTTTGGGCTTGCTCGAATGATTGATAAAGATCACAGTCACGTGTCTCTGACAGTCGCCCAAGGGACTCCGGGATATATGGCACCAGAGATGTGGTTGAAATCTTATGGTCCAGTGACTGAAAAGTCTGATGTGTATAGTTATGGAATGCTGCTTCTAGAGATGGCTGGTGGACACAAGAAATATGACTTAGATGAGCCTGTTTCTAACCAAGTATATTTTCCAGAATGGGTGTTCAACCAAGTGGTGAGGGTAGAACAGGCGTCAGGAAGAACAACAGCCAATCCTATCGAAATTGTAAGAGATGAAATGAACATTAACACTGACTACATTTTGAACAAGATGTGTTTGGTAGGTTTGTGGTGCATTCAGCATATTCCTTCAATTAGGCCTTCCATGAGCAGAGTGATTCAGATGTTGGAAGGAAATGTTGAAATCCAAGCACCTCCATATCCATTTCCAGAGGGTGGAGAAATTCGAACCAATATCTTAACCCAGCCAACTATTTATACAAGTGCTAGAGTTGAATCAGTTGAGAATCCTTCTTTACAGTAGGATTTCAGTGGGTAAATGTCTTCTAAAATTTGCTAATGCTAGCTACTTGGCTTCATAGATTGCAAGCTATTGTATAAACTCCACATGGCTCGACAGCTACTGGCTCGGAGAGTCGGAGTGGGATATCTACTCGCTTGATAGTGTACAATAACCAGTCACTGATGAACAATGAAAAGAATATATGCATTGTGTATGATTAATCAGTCACTAGCAAAAGGACTTTAAGTGATTTTGATCTCCTGCTTAGCATTATTACTGAGGCTGACTCAAAAATTCTTTTGGGCTGGCACAAGGATCAAATTCACCACCATGGAAAATAAAAATATTGCTAAGGAGATTCACTTCCTACTATATACATGATGGACGGTTGATTTTCTCACATTTGTCATGAATTGGAAGTCAGAGGCAGATTCTCTTGCAAAATCATAGGTGTATATCGCTGTAATTTTTATGTTTTGGATGTCCGCATCTCAATACCTCCTGCTCCAATGCAGTTGACAATTGATTCTACTAGTAGAATATATGAAACCACTAGAAAATCTTCTATGCTCTAAAATTGCAAGGATCCTGGAGAGAAAATGATCTGAGTTTCCAACTTCTCAATTTCTGAACTTGGAATTGGCAAGGAACTTGGAACATTATTGGTGTGTGGGTATTTTACCAGCTCGGGACCTAACGCAGCTCGGCTGATCCATCCCGAGATCGGCTCCTTGGGGAGTCCCGCTCCGACTAAGGGTTATCCACCCGAGACTTGGGGATGCATTGTGAAACGGGTGCCGAGGTCTGTTCTGCAGTGGTTAGCCGGGTTCGGCATCTTGTCAATTTACAATTAATAAGGGCATGTCCTGGCTCAGACGAACGGGATGGGCGCCGAATACGGAAGAAGCGTGGACTTCATTCCGCCATCACATCAGCAATCATGTGAAAGGTCAAGGTATGGTCTGACAGGACATAACCTCTACCTACTTCCATTTATGGGAAGAGTATGGCCCGATAGGACCGTACGTCTACCTACCTCCACTCAGGAAAGGTCTGAGGATACCCAACATATATAAGTGGGCACAGCACAGAACGAAGGAGGTAAGCAAAAAGTAAACTCCCATCCCTCTTCACTCCTGCTCCCTTTGTTTAGTAACAAGACTAACTTAGGCGTCGGAGTGCCTTCGGCTCTCCACGGCCAAGGCCTCTAACCTCTTTCTTCTTCTCAGGTCAAGAGGACACTCTCTCCTATTAAAAGCTATTCAGCAGCTCCCATCAAAGCAAGTCCGTGTTATTTTAGGCACTTACAATTGGGAATGTTCGCCACAACCAGGCCTTCCAAATCTTGGATTCTGGTAAACCTTGGGCAGCTTTTGCTTGCAATAAAATTCACAGAACTGTGCGACTTAAATATTTAACATGGCTCATATGCATCCAATCCACACATGGTTCATATGCACATCAGTCCAAAACAACTTAAATTGCTGGCCCATTTAAATAGAGCAAACCCCGACACTACATCTTCATGATCTGATTTTACTCATTGAATTTATGTTGATGAATACTAGTTCTATTTTATCCACATATCTGAAAGTCACCAATTGTAGCTATTTCTATTTCATCTGACCATTAGACAGCTTCCTATTTTACTGTTGAGATTTTTCAATCAGTATGCGGTTTTCCCCTGGGTCCAAGGGCATTTGATGTGGACGACTTGGATTGGAGCGGTCCATGGTGGAACTCTGGTCCATCTATATGTTGAAGATCGATCACTTGTTTTGGCCGTGTAGGCGAGTAGGCAACAACTGAAGGAAAAAGAGAAGATGAATGGGGTCTTTTAATGTGGGAGATTTTTAGTGAATCTGCGTGTTAGGCCACCATATATTTACCCATGATCACCCATGAGCCCAGTATTTTCTGAACAAAGAACCACATCTTGTAATACATATCCCTACAAAGAACTGGCTTTACCGACCTTTGGAATTTTCTAAATAGCAGAACTTGAAATACTAATGAGAGATTGACAACATTAAGGAATTCCAGGCAGTGAAATCAGCTGCATTTTTTAGAAGATTGGAATTCACTCAGCTTGAGTTAATCAATTTTCTCCCAATAGGATGGTTTTTTTTTTTTTTTTTGGTAGAATATAGAGTAGGCTGTTAGTCACCAAGTATCACTCGGATATCTGCTTTTTGACCTTTTTCTTCTACAACCCATCTACAAAGATAAAAGGTACTAGGATAAGTAAGATGTTCCCTGTCCCTATCAGACATGCCTTCACATACAAGTGGGTCACGTTCCCATTGTTTGCCTATACAGGACATGGTCTAACCTATCCTCAAGGAAATATAAAAATGCCTGCAGTTTTTCATGAAAATGGTCAATCTTGACATGTCTATTCCCCATGTACAACTATTACTGTTTTCTCTGTTGCCCCATAAACCCAACATTCCACAATTTATGTTCAAATTGAAGATATGCAATGTGTCAATGCAAGGTCTTAAAGAGCTGATACACCAAAAGAAATTATTTATTTCCTAATAATCGTCTTTAACATTAATGTATATGCAACACATGAAAATTCATAGAAGAAAATTGAAGTACAGTTATACATCCCTACCAAAAGATTCATCTCCATGCTGAAGCAACAATCAATGTTTTGTCCTCCCACCCAAAGCAGAGTGCTCCGCTTTCTTCCTTCACTTTGAACCTGTTACAGTAAGACTTCTGCAAGGATTGGATCTCCCCATTTACATAATCAGTAAGTGGGCATGCAACAAACCCAGCCATCATCATCCTCGCCCTCCATTTTCCTGCCACCTCATATCTCTCTATCCTTTCTTCCCCCTCACAAGCCACAATATTGACTATTTCGCGCGCTAGGCACTGCCTCTCAACATTCATCCTGTCTGCACTCTCCCTCGGCAGCGTCACATCTAGTGACTCAAACACAGCGGAGTAGTAGTTGTAGACCTCTACAAACCTTGGAAAGAACGGAGCTGTGTTGGTATTCACATCTTGCTCAACGACTGTCACCAGCTTTGGTCCCAAACTCTTTACCATGCGGAGAAGCTGGTCCCTCTGGTTCACCGTTGAAACACTTTCATCTGGCATGTGGTGAAGCTGGAATGCAAAGTTGACGACAAGTGCCTCACTAGGTCGGCACCCCAGCATCGACGGAGTAACATCAACAGTCTTGGAAGCTATTGCTTGGAACTCAAATGGTACCCCCATAGCCTCTGCAAACTTCTCTAAACGCTTCCCTACGATCTTCAGCCCACCGACCAAACGCTGCACTGACTCCGGATCATCCACCCCGGTTATTCTCACATGGGGTGGTTTACCCGGCCTTTTAGCAAGAGTTTGTATGAGTGTTATGTACTGACTTCCTTGGTTAATGTCAAAATCTATGATGTGGACCTTCTTTTCATCTTTGAAGGCCTCAGCAATTGCGCTGTTGGCTGCCGTGAACCCAAATTTGAAACATGGACATATCTCAAAGAGGATCTGCATGGCCGATAACCGATCAGAAGTTGGTGGCTCTTTGCATTTTAGAGCCTTGTAAAGGACATGACCAGATGCTGCCATACGAGCAGCCAGACCTTCCACCATGTAGGCAGCAATCCTTTCAGAAGGATCACCTTGGATTGAAACCATCTGCCGCAGTTCCGCTATAATGGTTGAAGCTTCCTCCATGTTGCCTTCTAAAATCGCACCTGCACATTCAAAAAGCAGTTTCTTGGGGGTTGGACTTGTGCATGATTGAGGACTGGAAATGGGTACCACAGGCATTTCCTTGCTGCTGCTATTGGTGCTGAGGTTTGAATCAGAGGAGAACGAATCCTTCGGCGAGCTAGGGAGTAGAAGATCTCTTAAGGGTCCAGCCAGTTCGCTGTCGATACTCGAGCTCTGGTCCAGGTCCAACATATAGTCATCATTATCAAACAGCAGCTCTCTTTCCAGTTCTTCAATCTTTAATCTAATTTCATCTTCATCATAGTCCATTCCACCCTCAGGGCTTCCCCTATCAAAATATTCTGATATTGAAGGCGTCGGATGAGTAATGCTAGCAGTCAGTGAGGAATGGGAAGCTCTGGCTGGCCTAAAGTACTCTTCATATGGGTTTTGTGCAGTAACTAAAGGTCCGGAAGCACCCATCAGCTGATAGGAAGCAGAGCCTTGAGGAAGAATTACAGTTCCTGGGATGCCAGAGCTAGATGAGTGGAAAAAGCTGGTCTGTCTGGTGGAAAATCTCTGCAACGAGGAACTGGAGTATTGTCCATATAGGTTATGGCACTCATCATTGCTTTTCAGAGCATAGAGGACGGAATCGCCATATGGTGGGGTTGATGAATCCACAGACCTGACTAAAGACATGATATACTTATCAAGCCACTCAAAAGTGTAGAATAAATGAAGCTATACTGATAACAAGATGCAATGCCTGTCCAAGTTCTCTTATCACCAATAGTTAAATGGCTTCTACTAGTAAATGAAAGTTTGAAGACATCAACTGCAAAGTGTCGCAAGCAAAAAGCTCTTCCTCTATTCACAGTGAGAAAAAACACCACAAGCACAAAGACACCTACAAATTCCCTTTAAGCGTCCAAAATCCTGCACTAGACCAAAATAAGAGAGAGAGAAAATGAATCACTCATGAAAAAAATTCAATAAAGCAACATGGTAGATGGGAGGATGATATTCTGCAAGGTTGTTTATCGAATTATAAACATGTTACAAAAGTTCATTGCCATGGTATTAATGGAATCTGTAATGTTTAGGGACTCAATTGGGTGGCATTGTTTCAAGAGTAATGCCAGGCAACATTTGGGTAACAAAGCATTCCTGTATATTTGACGTACTCCAGGTGAAAAGCGATAAAGAGCTCCACTTGGATAAACAGAGGCACATCCATTGATACACTTGGGGATAGTCAGTAAGGTCGCATTGAATGCAAAACAAAATATGCTTTGTCCAGTTGATTTGTTTACTTGACGTGAGGATCTAAGAAAAAGGACCAACATGCTCAGATCCTGTTCTCTCTCCAGTCTTGTTTGATGAAACTAAAACTTATCATTTTTCTAAGCCACAATATCTTGATAGATACCTTTCCTTATTAGAAGAATATTTCAGGAGAGATTATTCCTGTGTAAGAAGCCCGACAGGGATTGAGAGCATGGTTCAAAATAATGGCTGTTACTGTTACATAACAGCCATTATGTAACGGTAATGGCCGTGACCGCGACAATATTTTACTCATAACGCTAACGTTAGCGTTATGGGCAAAATATCGCCAAAATAATGCCCGTTATGGCCATTATTTTCAAAATATCGGCCGTTACCGTTATAATGGCCGATATTTTCAACGGTTTTTTTTTTTTTTTTATTAAGTTGTGTTTTCACTCCTTTTTCATTCCTTTCTTCTCCAAATCGAGCCTAAGCCTTCTTCTCACTGTGTGTGACCTCTCCGAGCTCCAAAACTCAAAACTTTCTCAAGAATTTGGTAGATTTCTCCGCCGGCAAGAATAAGGTAGTCGAGATATTATTTGGCAAGATTTTTGTGACTTTTAAGTTTTTTTCAAGATTGGACCTCAAAATAGCTTAGAAATGCTTGAGGCTTGTTAGATCTAGAGTTTTGGAGCACCATATTGTAGATTTTAGCACTTTTGGTATTTTTTTTTAATTTATTTATTTAAATCCGAATTGTTTTTGTTTGAAAGTTTGTATAAAATACATCTATCTAAGTCTTTTATTGAGTTAATTAGTTTTATTGTCCTAAAAATCAAGCCAACGTAAGTTACTATTATCCAAACTCCCCTACTTTAGGTTAGCAAGTTAATTCATTTTGATGAGGTAAATGTTACTTTAAACTTGAAACTTGAAGGCGAATAAACCTTGATGATTGAGTTATTGAGTTGAGTACTGCACATGCACTAACTCTATTAGTATTATTGCTAGATTATAGACTTTAAATGTTTAACATTATTAGTTTGTCCAAAATTATAGTTGCATTATATAAAATTTATGACATTTCAGCTTATTTCAGTATATACAGCGATACAGCCATGATACAAGATGTTATAACTTGAGGGGACCGTTATTTTGCTTTAAAGTGTACATTAATGAAAATAAATATTGTTTTCTATCATTTTATAATATTCTGAATTTTTTGGATACTTTTTCTGAATTTTTTTTTTTTTGGGTCAAATAAAAATTCGCTCAGTGCTGGACCGCGACGACCGCGAACCGGACGCGATGACCACGAACCGCGACGCGATGACCGCGAATAGCGACACGATGACTGCGAACCGCGATTTTGAACCATGATTGAGAGGCATATCATGGGTATTTGAATAGATAAACTGATAAAGGCAAAAAGAATGGAGTAAAGCCCCTTGCAATGAGGAGGTTCAGACTCATGACTTGTAAACAATACTACAGTTCCAGGAATATTCAGTTATCCCTTGGAAAGTAGAGTGATTGATATACTAGTCTGCAAAACATAGCATCCTTTATCGATCAGCCAATATCATATTTTGATTTGGAATGAAAAATACAGAAAAGCAACTTCCAGCACAGTGTGGTATTGAAGTTATGGTTTCCTGTGCTGTTGCTGCACCATAAGCATAGCAAAATGTCCCACTACCCAAACTGCCAAATACTCAAGAATACTTCTTCTGGATACTTGCAATTGGGGTACGTCCAGGGACCGTTACTTGTGGAATTCTGCATCCAACATGGATGGCCAGGCATTACCAGGCATGCAACCGCCTTCTACACAGCAGAAGCAGTCTGTCTTAAGGTTTTGCATGCCTTGAATGAAGCCAATAGTCAGACATAGTCAGGTGATTTGTAGATTTATCTGATTTCCTTGGAGATCTAATCTACTTTGAAAGAAATCTGAACATTGTTTTCATCGATTCTTTCTAATGGGTTTTTGAGACATCACCTGCACTTTGTATTTATAGCACAGAAAGGTTTAATTGTAACAGCCTATTGCAAAGAAAGATAACGGCAAAAAAGGATAATTAACTCATCAATTAGCAACCAAAAGTAGAGAACTACAGAGTCTTTTGAGCAAGGACCAAGTTTTCCCTAACCACAAATCATAACAAATCAAAATATAACTATAAAACTACTATTATTTGTAGATTTACTTCACACATGCCTTATCGATTGAACTGGCTTAGAAGCAAAGGTGGAAGCATCCAGCAGAAACAGCAGACCAAAAACCCCTTTCTAGCATCAACATCATGCAGAAAAGGGCAAAACAAAATAGATCCAGAAATTTTTTCAACGAAAAGCAATCACAAGATGATTCTTCAAATTGATGCTATATTCTACCAATAAACACTTGATGAAATCCAACAAAAATTGAGTCTTGAGCTAGCAATCAACATAGAAAAGCAAGGATAATTTTTTCATGCTTGACTAACACATGCAGGATCATATACCCTTCATTTAATTGAAGAGATCCACAAAAAGGACAGAAAATAAATCAAAATTAAAACATACCCATCATAGAATGAACATGGATCATCTGCTACATACAAGCAGCAGACAATAAGAGAAATGAAACTAGAGAATATCACTAGGTTAATATCTATCTTCAAATTGCAGAAAGAACCAAGATGGGAGACATACTCACAAGGCTAATCAAAGAAGAAAGATCTGATTTTGACCAATACTATTGTGTATCAAAAAGATAAAGCCAGAGCAAAATGACATTTCAAGCCACCATCTGTTAGAAAAAAAATGTTTGGTAGAAGAGCAACAAAGAACAGACAAAGGAAAAGCTATAGGAAGAAATGAAGGAAAGCAGGTGAAGAAGAACCCATATGAAGAAATTTAAAATTGATTGATGGATTTTGTTAGGTACCCAATTCAAGATTCTAGGCAAACGCGTACAAAAAAAATTAATAAAAGTCCATGCTTTTGGATATCTCCTTCATATCAGAAAAGATTAGAACTGGACAAAGTTACCTTGTTAGAAACTTCTTCACAGCTGGTGTTTCTTTCTTGGGTTCTTTCTCTAGAAACCTACTCTTTCCTTCATTTCTAACCTGTTATCATTTGTAAACTACTCTTTCCCTGATTGGCCCACTGTTTTGTATTTTCAAATATATTTTTTTACCAGATTCTTGTCCATTAGCAGGTGATAAATGAATAGATGTATCTTGACGTTTTGTGTTGTATCCTCCACTGTGAGCCCACTTTCATTGATCAAAAGGTTGGATCAAAATATCCCTCCATGATTGGAGTATGCTTCAGTGCCAAGGTCCTCAAGAGTGATATTAACCATTGAATTGAAACAATTTTGATGTGTTCATTGCATCACTGACATCCATGTTGTTTTGATCCACTTGTGAATCCTACTTTGAACCAAGGGCCTATGTTCATGCATTAGATTATAAAGAAATTGAATGTATATAAATTTATGGTCAAATGAACTCTATCAAAGAATTATTTAAGGGGGTGTGAATATTTGAAGTGCGGGTTGAACGGTATAAGACAATTAAGATGGTACCGTATCTTTTATAGATACTAAGGTGATGGTTGCGTATTTATTTCTTAATTTTTATTCAATTTTCATTTCCATTGTACAAAAAATTCCTAGGTATTCAATTCATATGTACTCCATGCATACAAATGGCCCTAAAGTGATACAACTGTCATATAATTTTGTTCCTTTTGCTTGTTCAATAAGGATCCTTCATTGATAAAAAAAAAACTGAACAAAGTGCTATGCAGGTGTCTTCAACCACTTGGGTGGAGATTCATCCAAATATTCAGATGGAGCAAAGTGACCCACAGTAGCCATTTCTCAATTGGGCTATAGACTCCACTTTGTGGTGTATCTAGATACTCTAGACCATTTCTCAATTCTCATCAAATTAAAGACATTACCCAAATTACACTAGACAGTGGGACCCACCATAATCAACTAATTCATTTTTCATATGGCCCTCAATAGTCAATATTGTGGTCATCTTAATGATCATCATCATTGTCATGGTAGTGCTGTCCCTTCTAGATCTATTTGGGGTCTAGCCCAATCAGTTCTTCAAATTTGAATGTGGTCCATGGCATGAACAGCCTCATCATTAGAGTAGATTGCTTGACACAAGGAGAATACATTTTGGGGTATCATGAGGGCCACTAAAATATTCCTCATCATAAATTGTCAAGTGTAAACAGAGGAAAGGAAGCCTAATGCTTGGTCTTCGGTGGGAATCATCACACGCTTTGTTGAAATTGGAAGTCAGACTTTTGCAGTCCTTTTTCTAAAACAAGCATGCATTATTCTATAGTCCCCACACCTTTGTGTGTGCCCTTTGCATTGACCAAGGTGCAACTTGGGCCTATCCAAATCCGGCCTAGCATGATCCAACCTGACAAAATGTGAAATTAGGTTGGGATATCTTAAAAAATGTCCACCTTCTTTGGGGCGCACTTGGATGCAGGATGATCATTAGGGTTAGGAAAATAGGTGCATTCAGATGACACTTTTTTCACATGGGAAGTCCTGTACAAGGATGGTGAATGATTCTCAATTTAAGCGGTTCGTAAAGCGGGACACTTTAAATTAAAGGCGGATACCAAAATTACTGCATGCACGTAGGTGAAAATCACCCCATTCTTTGGACATGGACTAAGAGTGAGCCTAACACAAATTCAATTAAATGATTTTAACCATTACTTTTTTAAGCCCTTAAGATTTAATGACTATACATCGTTCAAATTTATTAAGATAAAATCAATAGTGAGTAATGTCATAATATTCTAGAATTAGGACCAATGCCAGTTTAAGGACCTGTTTTTATCATATGAGTCCAAAAGAGAACAGGTAAGGAGTTGTCTTTGAGAATGCAGTTATCATCGTCTTCATCAATCATATTAGCATAATTTAAAGTACATACTAAAAAAGAAAAAAATGGGAACCATTAGAGGATAGAAATTTACAATTTAGATTAAGCTTAATTAGGGTATATTAGGTCAAATTAGTCAAGTTCGGGCTAAGGATATCCAAAATCTCAACTCAAAGGGAGGTTATGTCGAGCAGTGGCAAAATCAGGAAATTTTCCTTGAATGGCTGTTGTATTAAAGTGAAATTCTTGGAGGGTCACGCATGAAAACAAAACATATGCAATGCTCTAAAATTTTGGGGGTTTTCCATAAACTTGCCCCTATAAAATTCTCTATAACTTTTGGGGGTTTCCATAAATTCCTAAACTTGATCTGAACTAACACCCATTGCCATAGCCAATTATATTTGTCTGCAGAAAACTCCATTTTCTTACATCCTTTGTGTCCTTTGCCATGCTACAAGAAAGTGAAAAGGTAACCAGGCTGGTGACTGATAATTTATTCTTTAAGGCCTCCTTATTTGCATATAATACATAAAAATTAATGCCATAAGCAATTAAAGATTTAAACCTAGAGCCTATTTAGCTGTAAGAATTTTAAGAATTCTTATCTGGGAGGATTCTGAGAATTCCAAATGTTGTCCCTCAAAATAGAATTCAAAATGTTCAATCCCCTTCTAGCATTTGGAACGCTGGAATTTTAAAAATTGATAAGACTAAAAGTGGCTTTTTATGTGGGTTAGAAGTCTGAATTCTTGTATCAAACAAGCCATTCTAGAATGCTCAAGAGACAAAAAGTTGAATGCAATGTTAGAAATTCCCAATAAACCCATCTCCTTTGAGGAATGCCTCTAACCAAATAGGCCCCATAGGTGAATCTATATTGACCACCAAATGACCTCCCCTTTAATTGAGATCACTAGTAATTCAATGCTCAGGAAAGTCAAGGTTCATCTATGTCTTATTGCATGCACTCCTCACCTCATACCATTCATACCTCGCCTCTTTAATAATCATTCGGCAAAGCTGGTTTGAATATGAGTTCTTATGTAATCCAATGCAAATAATCAAGCCCTTATTGATTACTTAGAATTCTCATTTTCAACAAGAGTGGAGAAATGAGGATTCCACTCTCAACAAAAAGAGTGCCGTGACACAATCAAAATCCACCTAGTGAGCTCTTAAGGTCCATTTGATTTTGAAATTACATGAGTTCTGGGAAGAAATTATCTTTTTGGAGATAAATTTGGTAGATATGTTTTTTTTTTTTTTTTTTTTAGCTCTTTTTCTTGGGAACCCCCACAAGGTTTTTAATCCCTCCATCAACAAAGAGGGACACTATGAATTAAAGGCGAGAATCGAAAATCCTGTTATGCGACTTCCGTGGGAGAAACACCCCAAAAAACAAAACCACCCCCCCCCCCCCCCCCCCCCCCCCCCCCGGCCGCAACCACAAGCTCATTTTCAACTGCTTGTTGCCTTATTTTTGGAATCAGTCCTACGTCATATAACAGATTCTAATAGAAATTGGCAATTTATCAACACATGAGATAGTTTGATTCGACTCATTTCATTCTCATTCCTCAACTAACGAGGGCCCATTTCCAAGGATCCAAAAGGGACATGTTGATCTTCCCCAAATACAACAATAAAAATAGGACTAATTGCCACAAAACTTCAAGGATGGAATGGCAGAACTCACAAGTCTAATGTAGAAATTTCAATGAAGGGTGGCCCTCCCATCTTCCATTTGCTTGGTGAAATGTACCTATCTTGGTATATAAGTCAAAAGTCAGCAATTTTCAATTGCAGGTACTTTCTTCTCAAGTGGACTAAATTAAGATTTTTAGAAAACACCCTTGCCAAATCCATCCCTATCCAAAACCAGCTACGATAACCATTGGTGGTGACTAAGACATTGTGATGGTGGGGCCCACCATGTACTAGATGTGCTAGCCTTGCTTTGTTTCCCCCACATCTCATTATCAAGGTTGATCACATTTTGATGGACAATCAGATTATTAACATAGTCAATGGCATCATTTTAAATGTAATGAGGTTGATTGTGTTTGAAATTCAGATAGGAATGAGATTAATATCTATGGCGGTTGAGATTGATGATTAAAGCCCTGCTCACAACATTATCTGCAGATTTGTTTTTCCAATTTGTGTAAAGGCCACGTTTTGTGACCAAGGGAAGTAACCTAAGAAATTTCTTCATTCTAGAGAGCTGTTAGGGAAGCTAATAGGTCAGGTCTGGTTGGATTGACAACAACGGATAGCATAGAAATGTCCAACTCAAATCCGACCTATTTACCAATGGGACGCAAAATGTCGAACCAAACCCATCCTAGAAGTTAAAAGAGTTGGCACGAACCCTAAATTACCATTTTGAGTTCGGGTCAGGTTGGCATGTCCAAGTGCAATGAGTTTGGTTGGAGAGGGATAAGGTTGGATCAATGGGTCAAAGAAAAGAAACCAATCCTTCAAGTAATAGTGTCGCAAAGGAATTGGCTTATTTCCACTTTTGCTAACTTAGCTTTGGTTTGACTCTTAATTAGAAATTGGAGTCATGTGTGTCTCCACCTTACCCTCGCAAGGCCGTCATAAGGTGAAGAGAGGGTCCCAAGGCCATCCTAAAGCTAGTTTGAAGAGAACAACGTCTACTTTTGAATTAACCATAAACCCTAACTCTAAATTCAACTTAAAAAATGAAAAGTCAATCTAGTGGCGAGGCAACTCCCTCTCCATAAAAATAATTGGGACCGGCGATGCTTAATGGACTAGGTAGGTTGTGTGTGACTATTTACTAGAGAAAAAAAGAATTCAATATGAGAAAAACGGGACGTCTATTACTCTAAATTGACAGATGGGGCTGAGGCTGGAAAAATGAACTCCACAATGGAGTCCACCTATAGAAAATCCAAACTTCTCAAAAAGAAGGTCTTCCCCTTCATTAAGTTTTCCTCTCAATAGGAGTCGACTCCACCTTTTCCCTGAAATCCTTCAATAGGATTTGCTTCAATAAGATTGAGCATATACATTATTAATCACATGCCCAATCTTGCAGTGATATCAACTAGTGTTCGAGTAAATTTTGAGAATAGCTCATTGAATGAGAGGACATTTATGGGCAAAACTACATTCAAGTGGCACTGCATCATACTATGGTGCAACGCTCTTCTTTGATGGATGGTGGGGCCCATATTTTCCAAATCTAAGCCGGTCATTAGCTTTAAAACCAATCATACTTGTTGCATCTACATTTTCAAAGAAGATTTCAGTGGGCCACCCATTAGATTGATCACACATAGGGACTGCCTCCATCTTTATTCCAACAAAAGGAAAGAAATGCAAGTTCCATTACCTATTTCAGATCAAGTCAAATCCAATGGTGGGTGTCCTAAATATTTGAATAATAATTTACAAGATGATCACTACTTCGGTGTTTAGGTTGATGACTGACTTAGATTTGGGAAATGAGTGCCCCAACATACATCAAAGAAGGGCATTGCACCATAGTATAATGCAACGGAACTGCACTGTGGTTTTGGCCGAACATTTATTTTAAGTAGTTCGAATATGAAATAGGCAGTCCCCACAAATTAGATTTCCATTGGTCGAAGCATGAGCGAGGCAATCAGAGAATCCGCACATCTAACTTGCATTATCATTTCATTTTTACCTTCACCATTCACCTTTATGACTTGGTGAGTGGCTCTCAATGCTCTCTTCTCAAACATCCATGCCTACCCCCTGAAACGTTTTGATCCATCAAACGATCATAACTAACCAATCAACGGATATGCCTTAATCAATTGTAGGCAGATTGGTTTACCTATGATTAATCCAACCTGATCCCCATTTTGATTGGAATATATTACATTTTTCAATGCTAAAGTAAGGAGACATGGATTTTTATGAGCTGTTTGAATTCATAAGGGTGAGATAATGTTTTAGGAAACTATTTCTTGGAAAATGTTTGAATATTAAGATGTTTCTTTGGATATTATTAATAAACTCTACAAAAATAAATTAATTCCTATAAACTATTATCAGTCACTTCTCAGAGTTCAAGTTGGTTGGTGGCCTAGCAAGAAATTTCAACCTTTAAATTATTGGGTAGACTTTAGAATCTTGGGATACTAGAATAGGTAAAGGTGGATGGTTCAATGGTTCATAAGGAGTAATCCACAAAACTACGTGCGCTGTGCCGTGGCCCATAGTTTATAAGACATTGACATAAGACATTGAGATATGACAAGTATTTGAGATCTGGCTTTTTTTTTTTTTTGGTGACATTTGAGATTTGACTTGGTGAGGTACATTGACAAGTCCATCCACCAGGTAGTAGGTGAAGTAGTAAATTGAGTGGAGTCGTGTGCTAAAGTGACAGGTATGTTGGCTTGAGTGCTCAACTTAAATCAAATGATTTTCCTAGAGTCACAACATTGTTTTAGAGCACTAAACTCTACTAGGCATTGTGTGGCCAAGCCAATTGACTCAGGTGGGTCCGGCAAGGTGCTTGGGTTAAGGAGTGGGCTCCACTCAAGGGAAAATATCAAAAAGTATTCTCACTATCTATTGCCTCAAAATTTTAATATAAATGGTTCGCTAAATAAATTTAAGATGGTATTCTTAATAAGAATACTTCACCTCATTAGCAAAATCCCTCTCTCTGTCGACCGACAACACCCCAACTCCTTCATAACCTATTCCAAGTAGTCCAAGCACATTCAAATGAGCATCACACCTAATGCAAACAAGTGCCCATCTATTCTTCATCCATGTCAAAAGAGCCCACTAATTAAAGCCAAGTGTCACCTCCAAGTTATCTTTCTTACGCCAATTATTCATTCGAATTAGAATCATATTGTGGGACTCATCTTACCAAATACAATGACTTCATTCTCCTCAACTCAAAAATAACCCTATCCAGCCAATCTTAATGTGGCGAATTTTGTTTCGCTCAAACTAACTTAGGCAAATTATCTTTTGTGGGAAATGTACCAGTGTTGTCTTTGATTGATCACAAGTTTATTTAGCTAACAATTCATATCAAAATTTTGAGGCATTAGTAGAGACAGTGGAAATACTTTTTAATATTCTCTCTCGAGTGGAGCCCACTTCTCAACACTCTACCGCAAGTGGAAACCAGTCAGTGCACTTTTGGCAACACGCGTTTTTTTCAACGCCGAGTTGTTTCTCTTGGAAATCTAGCTCGTGATTGGCAGGCTTTGATACCATCTTGAATGTATTCCTCTCACAATTCGTGAGGGAATGAATGGTGTTGATCATGTATAAAGATATACAATTGTGTTTACAAGGTAGAGTTTTCTACTTCAAGAAACTCTATAATACATTGAAAATCAAACTGAGAGAATATAAAGGGGCATTAATTTACACTAGTCAAAGATTGAGAGGATTTTGAGTAATTGATTTCTCCATCAAGTCCATCAATGATTGAGAGGATTTTGAGTAATTGATATCTTCATCAAGTCAATCACTCCTTGGATTTGGCCATGTAATTGATATTTTCCATCAATTCTCAATTCAATCATTTTCTTGGTTTTTGCTCAAATTTGAACTGTTCGATTTTATGACCGAACCATTTTCTTCTATGAACTGAACTAGGGGCTTGACCACACGCCCACTTTTGTGTGCAATTTACGGAAGACGTCTCGAGACAATGTTTGGTGAAGATATCCGCAAGTTGTTGTGCAGAGGAGGCATATCTAGTGATAAAAGATCCAAGAGCCGCCTTCTAACGAACAAAATGATAATCTATTTTAATGTATTTGGTGCAAGTGTAGAACACTGGGTTCACCGTAAAGTATAAGCTACCAAGTTGCCACAAAACAATTACCTGGCTTTCTCTCCTAGGCCCGTAGGGATTTTTCTAGCCCAACGGGCAGGGAACCCTGCGTTATTAAAAAAAAGAAAAAAAAAAGTTGTCAGAAAACAATATGGAAGGTCTATATTGTGTGATGCCAATATCACGGAGGATAAAGGAGAGCCAAGTGAGCTCAGCAGTTGTAGGTTTCATTGCGCGATATTCGGCCTCTTTACTAGATCGACGGCAGGAGTCTTCTTCCTCGACGACGCACAATCCGGCAAACCCAAGAATCCTCTCGTCTCTAGTCTTCTTCTTCGGTCGAAACAAAACCCAGCTCTGGCCTGCATCTGGGCTCTTCTTCCTCTCCGACCATGCAGGCTGCCGCAGATCAACGTTCCGGTCATAATAAGAACCTTCTTCTCCTGCATAGAATCCATCGATCGGATTTGCTCCTGCAAACAGATCCAGAACCAAGGAACGATCCCTTCTCTTCTCTGCGATTTGTGTGGCCTACCGAGATCAGAACCAATCTCTTCTCTGATACCAGTTTGTTTAGGAAGGAGGGAGGAGTGAAGATCGAGAGGATTTAGGAAGGAGGGAGGAGGGAAGATTTAAAATTTAAAATTTCAAAATTTTATACCTAAAACGGTAGAAAGGGCAAATTAGTCCTAAAATATGTGATCGTGTGGACGTAGGAACGTTTGACTGTAAATAGTCTAGCTGAGTAGACTAGAGCCCTTAAACAGAATTTGCGTGAACCAGAGGCTGGATACATTCCGCTTTAGGGACCTTTCACTAATTATCCCTTTTTTTTTTTATAAGGTGAAGGAGGTCTTGGATGGTGATCTTATTTTTTTTTTAAAATTATTTTTACGAAACACAAATCCTCTGTTGATTTGTTTCTGATCTGAATTATTTTGAGACAAAGATTAGGATAATTGCATGGATGGATTAATAATCTTGCATAGTAGATTCTGGATGCTCTAATCTATTTTATATATTGAATTCTCTGTACTTTTGATTTGTTAGGGCTTCTGACTTTTTCTAAATCTTCTTGGATATCAATTATTTTTTTATTAATCTTTGATTTAAAAAAGCTTTCAGAATTTTATTTTTAACTTAGTAGTGCTCCCTATGGGTTCGACCTGTAACTGCTATTTGCGGCCCATTCCAATTGGTGATCAAGGGGGCCCCATTAGGTGGTGTTAAGATCTGTGTGGGAGGTATACAGTGGAATATCATTTGTTATGTTATGTATACAAAATCTGAGCAGGTCATTGTAAAGAAACATTGAAGATTTTCAAAACCTTCTTACAAATCCTTTTACCAAAATCATTACCCTAAATGATTTTTTCCTGTTGCAGCTTTCACCAATATCATCCATTGGTTTGATTTTTGGACCATAAAAAACTATGGTTGGGTGTCCACTTGTGGGTCCCAATCGTTGGGCAAAGAGGCTTTATGTGTTAGAAACATCCACATTGAGGCCGGAGATGTGAATTAAGTGATTTTAATTGAGCGCATGTGTCACATGGGCTGAGAATGAAACACTGAATTGAGGTTGTGTTCACACTGTCACATTTTAATGTTCGTTACACTATATTCATGTTTTTTAACATGTGGTGAAGATGAAAAGTATGGCTGTATTTGGATGTTTGGATTTTCATTGAAATGTACTCTTCATATTGCATGGAAATAAGGTATGTTTTCATGTAAACACCTACTATCAAGTAGGGTTGTAAATGGGTCCCCGATTCTCCGATTGCCCGAAGGTTCCGGGTCTCGGTCCTTATTTTGGTCCCAATAAGCAAATGGTTCCGGTTCCGGTTCCGGGTCCTTTTTTTCAAACCGAAATCTAAACGGTTCTGGTTCCGGATTCATAGTGGTTCAAACCCGTGGACCCGGGACCCGACCCAATATACACTAACATAAGGTAACTTTAGTATGTGAAGACAAAACCCTTATTACTTTTCTACTTTTATGCATTATGGTTTCTACTTTTCTACATCTCATACCCAGAATCGGAAAGACCCGCCTCGCCTCATAAATGGTTCTGGTTCCGGTTCTAGTTCCGGTTCTGGTTCCCTTTAATATTATCGGTTCCGGTTCCGGTTCCCCCTCTTAGAAAATGGTTCCGGTTCTGGTTCCACCCTGGACCCGGACCGGAACCGACCCGTTTACAACCCTACTATCAAGGCCTCAATTGAATTCTTAGGGTTCAGTCACTTACAATTTTGCAAGTGGTTACGGTTGAAGAAACAAAGGTAAATATTCAAAAATGATCATCACCGAAAAAATGAATTAAGAGAAGATAGATAAAGAATATGCAGCCAGCAATGAGACGCCTGAGGGAAAGGATCAAGAGAATCAATGAAAGTGTCATTATATAAGGGTTACCTCTCCTTTGTATAGGCTAATAATCTTACATTTGGAAACAAGTAATCTTATTTGCAAAAGAGAACTACTTTAAGGGCCCTAATGTGCTTTTTTGGGAGCAGTTTGGCTCATCATGTGAAAAAGTTCCTTCACTGTAACAATGTCATCCATTGTTCTTCTTCAGGGTAGGAAAGCAGCCTGGGTTTCTGAAATAAAATTACCCATCAAAGGGTGAAGTCTATCAGTCAAAATTTTAGAGATAGTTTTATAAAAAAACATTGCATAAGCTAATCAGCCTAAAATTAGTTAATTTAGAAGCATTTTGTTTTTTTGGGACTAGACTTATCAAAGTTTGATTATGTCTAGGGTCCAGATAATTGTCAACAAAAAAGTCCCTGACAAATTTAAGTATCTCAGATTTTAAAGATGGTCAAAATTTATCGATAGAATTTAGCATTGAAACCCTTATCCCCGGAGCTTTGGTTGGATTCATCTTGAAAATCACTTCCTTGATTTCTACTTCACTTCAAGATTAGGTTGAGTGGTTGAATAGCTAGTATGGCCTGCACACCAAGCCCATTGAGTGTTCGTGCGCACCTAGCAGTGGGGCCCTCCTAGAAAAAAAAACCATCAGATCATCCTAAACTTATTATGTGGGGGCCACAAGTTCAGTCCATTTGGATGGGTGTACAGGTGATCCAACGGTCCTATACATTCGAATGGGTGTAAACATAGAAGATGTGTGAAACTTAGGGATGTATGTGTGTGTGGTCAAGTTGGACAGCCAATCAGGTAGCCCCACTATGGGTGCATTCCAGTACAACCAGATAAAATAATCACTGAGCCAGATCAGAAAAAAAAAAAGTGGCACATGCCCATATTTGACAATTACCCAACTGTACTCACTTTTGAATTAAAATGTTAGAAACATGATGTATTCTAAAATCATTAAACTCGAGGGGCCATAGATCAAAAGGGTAGAATAATCTAATGAAGTTGAGATTTTGCAACATGTATATATCATCCAGATTTTTGACATCCCACCTCTCTAATAATTGGTGTGGCCATAGGTGGGCCACACAATGGAGTCTACACAGAAGGTCATTGAGAGACATGTGTAGGTGAGCACAACTGATATGGTGATCCCTTGCGCGCCCTTATGCTGCACACCAAGCACACCTCATTGTGGGGCCCATCAATCAAGGAGAAGGTGGGTATCAAGGATCTAGATGGGCCCTATCTTTGCATAAAATTCTAGGCCCATCAAGTCATCGCAATCCCTTGATCTATAGCCCACAAGTTTAAAGACTTTATATTTAAAAATAAAATGACCATCAATCCAACGATCTAGTCTCAACAAATTAATGCAAACCCATGGGATCTTGCGATAATCGAGGATGGAACTTGTTTGTGGCGCAGTCCGATTGGTGATCAGATGGGTCCCATTAGGTGGTGTTAAGATCTGTGTGGGAGGTATACAGTGGATCATTTGTTATATATACAAAATCTGAGTAGGTGATCATTTGTAAAGAAACATTGAAGATTTTAAAAACCTTCCCACAGTCCTTTTACCAAAATCAGTATCCTAACTTGGGATTTTATAAGGAATCAAATATTTCATCTTTTATACACGGTTAGGTTTCTTTTGACCATTTTATATGAGATGAGAATATGTCATAGCCGACACCAAGAACCACAGCCCATATGTGTAAATAGAACCTTCTTTGTTTCCCATTGTTTTTTGGATGGTTTCAATGTTTCCCACTTCAACATCTCATTAAAAAGCCCATGACTCACTATCATCCATTGTTTTGATTTTTAGACCATAAAATACTATGGTAAGTCGTCCACTTGTGGGTGTGGGTCCCAATCATTGAGCAAAGAATAGGCTTTATATGTGTTAGGAACATCAACTATGTGGCAGGAGATGTGAATAGATGATTTAATTGAGAGCATGCATCACATGGCTTGAGAGTTGAGAATGAAATTACTGAATTGGGGTAGAGTTCACACTGTCACATTATAATGTTCGTTACACTATAATCATCTTTTGTAACATGTGGTGAAGAAGAAAAGTATGGCTGCATTTGAATGTTTGGATTTTTATTAAAGTATGTTTTTGTGTAAACACCTGCTATCAAGGCTTGTTTATTTTATGTAATTGAATTCTTAGAATTGCATCGCTTTCAAATTTATAAGTGGTTATAAATGAAGAAACAGGGGCGAATATCCCAAAATGACCATCACCAGAAAATGAATCGAAGAGAAGATGGATAAAGAGACGCAGCCTGTAATGGGAAACATGAGGGAAGGGATCAAGAGAAGAGTTTCCTCTTTATTGATGAACCAATGAATGTGTCATTATATAAGGGTTACATCCTTTCTATAGGTTAATAATCCTACTTATTAGGGATGGCAATCGGTCGGGTTTGAATGGGGTCCGCCTCACCCCGCTCCTATTAGGGGCGAGTTTGGTAGTGGTTTTATTGGTTTGGAAGTAGGTTTCAGTTTTGTTGCTATACCTGCCCCACCCCGTACCCCACCCCCTTATATATAATATATTTATTTCTTACTAAAGTTGTAAACAAAACTCATGTGATTCAAGTGGTGTTGGGCATTAGTTTAACCGACGTCGGAAAAATGGTGGTGTGTTCGATCTCTACCACATTTGCGACCTGTCACAAAGCGGGTCAAGTTTGGATGAGATAAACAACATGGAGCGGATTTGAGTTTACCCCAACCTATACCAAACCCGGCCCGTTGCCAACCCGACTACTTATATACAGAAACAAGTAATCCTACATGGAAAAAGAAACTAAGTGCCCATTTGGCCTCGTTCTTGTGTTGTTCCCAAAATTTGTCTCGGATCAAGGAACAATGATCCGACCACAACCTGTTCCGAGCACAAAATTGGGAACAACACAAGAATGATGCCAAACGGGCCCTTAATATCCTAAAAAATATATACTAACCTACTAATCGTCACAAGGCTAATCACTCCCATGCAGTGGTTGACTTGAGTCAGTGATTACTCTAACACAGCGTACAAATGCTGGGAAAGTCAAAGCCCTCTATATCTCCACCTTATTCCTTCACCCCTTCCCCTCTTCCCCACTTTAATAATCCTTAAGCCCATTTGACCATTAATCTCCTCTGCAAAGTAAAGGGGCATAAAGGCACATTTCCTCCTTTACATTTCACACTACATTGTTGCTTTGAGCAACAAAGTATAATCCACAAAATAAGGTGGGACAAAAGGAAACAAGAGAGGTATATCTGACTGTCTTGACATGAAGAGGATTGGGACTAGCCAGTGGGCCTGGGCTCATTTGAAAGTCTGAATCCTCAATTATCTCCAGATTTAGGGTCAGAACCCCTTATAGAGCTGGACTCAATCCTTCTGCTCCAGGCCTGTTGGACTCTCACCACGCAGAGATTTCAGAATGTGTTTCTATAATTTGTGTATGTTTCATTTATAAATGTTTATTGTAATGATACAAAAAAGAACTTAGGCCTTATTTGGATCAGGCCTTTATGTGGCTCTCAACTTCGTTGTAGGCCCGGATTCAGACCCGGACGATTGTTCAGATAGGTCCAGCCCTAATCGTGCCTGTCATCATCCCTGATTGCATCTTATTGGATTTTTACCTTTGGGCTTTGCGTGTATCACAATTAAGGAGGGAAATTGGTTGGGTTTAGCTATACACTGGCCCTATAAACATGAGTTTGGTTTTGGGTCTAGGGATCAGACATAAATGAAAATATTGGACTAAGACCTGACCCATCAGGCATGACCAGACTCTTAACATCATGATTTTCAAGCTCCATCAGAATGGATTTCAGGTCTCAACCTATCTGTTCACAACTAACTGAAATCCTACTCTTTGCAAATTTCTTTATCATGGCAGCCCATGCACTAACCAGGAGTGCAACAAATGCTGGTGAGTTGGCTTAGGCATTGACCCTTTCCAAACTAATGACCCAAATCTCACATGGATAAACCCAGACCCATCCCAAACAAATGAAACTCAAAAATATATGCCCAACTTGAGTCCAGCCTGAAGTGTAGATTCCTTACCTGAGTTCAATTGATTTTATTGTAGCTGAGGCCCAACTTTGAGATTATTCTGTTCTTTAAGACTCCGGTCGACAGTCGAGCTTGGGCAAACTCCGGCGAACACAGGGTGTATGTGTAAGTCTATGGCCATTTAGCCATGGATTTGTAATTTTTTTTCCCTTTCAACTACTCAGTGTCTGCAAAATTTCACAATGTAGTTCACATATGTACGTAATCTAGGCCATTGAAGGAACGACCAAGGGAATTTTGGCCACATAAATACGGAATTTGCACCCAGTAATCTGAACATTGATCCTGCAATTTTTCTCTAATAAATGAGATGTAAAGAAAGTACAAATGTGTAGTGTGTGTGACCCGCACATAGGGGTGCTCATGGGCCGGTCCAGCCCAATCCCTATCCGGTCCCAGCCACTTTGAGCTGGGCTTGGATATGTAATTAGGGCCCGTTTAATAATTGGGCTAGACTTAGATTAAGTGATAGAAAGCCCAAATCCCAGATTGACCCTGCCCCTATAAGGAATACATGTAATTTAATTTAACTACTCCTCGAATGCCCACAAAATTGATAAAAGCCCAGTTGATTAAATGGATGGGCTCGGACCTGACTTTTACTGCCAGGCTTGGCGGGCGCCCTGGGCCAATATTTCTAAATTCGGGCCAGGCCTGGATATGCTTTTGCTCGGCCCGGGCCATGAACACCCCTAACCGCACATTGCATTTTTTTTTCCCAATATTCCTACCATTTTCCACATCTATGAAATTGTACTCTTAATTATGTCATGATGATTGTTACTGTTTGCCGTTTATCTGCCATTCTACAATGCTATAGTTGTGTAGATTGGTTACTTACTTAGGAAGATCTAACTATAGTTTATTTTTCTTTTCAGGAGCTAATTAATATTGTTGAATGATTGATTTCTCGGATTATTGAGTTATCATGAGAGCACAGAATGTTAATATATAGCAGGATTAGAGATTTTAACAGACAAATTTGAGATATTGTTTAGTAGTTTCAGATAGATTATGATTCGGCAATGTTTTTGAGATTTTAGGCTTGTAAGATTTATTTCAGTTATGTAATAAGGTTTTAAGAAAATACTTATGCTCTAATTTCCTCATTATATGTATTTGACCTATACTTACGTTGAGTATTTTGAAAATTATGGGGTCCCCAATATTCCTTTAGTAGCCCCCAAACTCTTTGATGATCAGATTAGAATGTCTGCATGCATGCAGATGTTTCTAAGGGGAGAAAAATTTTCTAACTTAACTATCACTATCAGCAAGAAAGACTCCTTATCCAAGTAATAAGGAGTTGTAATTCTCACCTGACTGCCCAAGATTCGAACCTTGGGTACGCCACATCAATTCGTGTGTGCGGGCTCCCTTCCCACTTGTGTGGACTTTCTTCTCATGTGTGAGGTTGTCTTTCTTAGTGTGTGCGGGCTCTCTCTTAGATATATATATATATATATATTAAAAAAAATGACCTTGAAAATAAGCAATGCTTTCTTTGCTTCATTTTTCTTAATGTAAAAGTTAACAATGGAGATCAGTCTGATTCGGTTCACTCAAAAAGCCCCCATATATATATATATATATATATATATATATATATGCGGGGCCAGCTCTTTTAAGTTCAAGCTTAGGATAAGGTAAGCTCAAGTGTGTGGTGGAGCCCACTTGGGGACCCGCATGAGGATGAGGATGGGGGGATTGCAAGGACTCCTTGGGATCTTCTTCTCTACAAAAAAATTAGCCTCAATCGTGATTTCTATCATCTCCATATGGGCCAAAAATTTTAATAGTCAATAGTCCATTCAGATCGATATATAGTCGATACATAGTCGATCCGACGGTCTAGTAAATTCGGATTTGACCGAAAGTTGGTGAACATGTGTAATTTAGGGAGGTCATGTGTTTGGTTCTTTTGTATGGACCAAAGGTCAAGCTTAGGAGAAAATTTCGTAAGCTTATGTTTGTGAGGCCCACCTTTGGTCCATCCAAAAGAACCAAACACATGACCGAGATCGTCTGCAAAACCCTCTCCATTGTAAAATGCATCAAATCATCGTTTCCAATCCAGCGATAAATCCAATCAAAATTGAATTTTTTCAGTTCCATCATGCAAAATACAGAAAATAATGACAACGATACACTGTTTCAACTTAAAATAGCATAAGCTGCAGCTTAGGAGAGCCCCCCTCGTAAATAAATAAATTAATAAATATATATATTCGAAAATGGAGCGGGGGTCAACAATTTTTACCATTTCATATTAAAATTGATGTTATTTCATGAATATTCGATCAACGATAAACATTGGAGATTGGAGTGAATATTGTGTGATTTAACTTCTTACAAATGCTTTCACGCTCTCCATTAATTAATTATAAAGTCCCAAGTTTTCCCTTTATTTATTATTAATTTATCTATTGGACTGAGTCTTCTCCTTCAAAACTCTGGACTGAGTCCAGGTTCTAAACAAGGATGGGCTTCAGTTTTATATATGTTAAACGAGAGATTCATTAAGAGATTTTATAAAATGATGCATTATATATAAAATAAGACTCAAAGAGGTGCTTAGTAACAGCAATCAAACTGACATCTAACCTTATTGAGTGATTTGTTACCTGTATCAGTTGAGAAAATGCATTCCAGACCAATCAGAATGCCTCCCCAAATAACTACAAGATTTTCTTCCGATAACCACATGAGTACCTAACTTGTCATTTTCTTGTAACACATGGTATCGTGTCCACACCATAAAATATATATTCTTAATTAACTATCTCATGAATCTTTATCATATATATATATCCCACATACTTGTTCACAAATGGATTAAACAAATCATCTCACGATACCACCTCTTACTTCTTGTTATTAGCAAGTAATATTTTAGTTGGGGTAAAATGGGATTAGTTTTAAATTTGAGAAAGGGAAGAAAAGAAAAGAAAAACATTTGGAAAGCATGGTTAGCATTATCTACAAGGGACCTATTTGGGTTCCAGGCTCGACTCTTGAGAGAGTCGATTGATGCGGGAGTGAACCCCAATAATACATGCTGGGTAGAGGAGACCTCCTACACATGCAGGGCGGTGACTTAGGAATCGAACTCTAGACAACTGGGTGAGTGTTAGGATTTTGAGTGTGGCTAAATTCATGGGTTGGACAAAACTTTGGGTATTTTGAGTTGTAATCTTAATTTAGAAAATGATTCTGAAGATAGAAGATTGGAAGGACTCTAAGAAGCAAGTCTGAAAGAATTAGAAGAAGAAAGCTGGAAGAAAAGAGTGCTGACATTCCGGATCTAGTCCAGAATGGGGTCCACTCAAGCGCCCATATCTTCGCTTGAGCGGATGCAAGACAGAGAGCCTCATACGCCTGACATAAGTTTTTTTTTTGCGTTGAAACAGAACCTCATCAGCTCGAGCGGATGGAGGGTCCGTTTGAGCGGACAAGGAGGCAGAATCCAAGATAAATTACAAACTGATCTCTAACTGTAACCAAATTACTTGTTTTAATCATAATTAAGTTATGCTACCTTAAGTACGACCTAAGGGCTATTTAAAGGACTCAAGGGCTATGATATGAAAGCAAATCTCTCTTATTATCCTGAATTGGAAGATCTAATAGAGAGAAATCTTCTCTAGAGATGTATTAAAGAGTTGTGCTGACTAGTTTTATAGAGCCAGTTTCTTCTGCATCATTTATAGAAGATTATCTTCTTACGAGAAGATTTGAGGAGTCAAGCGCTGGATTGAGTCTGTTGCAATCAGCGGTGTGAAGTCGTTGAAGCGTGAAGCGATAAAAGGTAACTTCAGTTCTTAGGAAGAGGATATCTGGGGAGAAAATCTGAGTTTCTTGTAATTACGAGATTCATAGTGCTTGATTATTATCCAGTTTGGATCGGTGGTTTTTCACCCGGTTAGAGTTTTCCACCTTATATTTAGTGTCTTTGTAGTGTGTGTGCTTGAGTTTTATTTCCACTGCATAGTTTTTTATTTTTGCATACTATCGGGCTAATTTATTAAGTAGACCAATCTAGAGATCGTGGACCATAAACTTTCAGTGAGTATGACGTAACCAACCACTGGGCTATACCTTTACATTCTCATCTACATGGGACCCTTGAAAAGGATTTGAGCCATAATATAGTATGTTATGTTGTGGGGTGGCAATTTATTGAGGCTACCAAGCACCAAAACTTACGATAATAAGAAGATGCTTTCAATGAAAAGATGGATTGAAATGAGTATTCTTGGAATGCTATGAAACTGAATCGAACATGATATGGCACCCAGATATGAAAAGATAGGGAGTAGTTTCAAGTGGTGTGTTCAAATATGGAGGGCCGTTGAGGTTAATGGACCAGGGGATGTAACCACATGTGTATTTAGGGGATGATGGTGGTCACCCAATTGGTTTCTTGATGTTTTCAATGTTTGTTGATGTCGAAATTAGTCTGGTTGTGGAAAAGATGGGTGAGCTTGAAATGGTAAAAGGGGTGTGATAATGGAAGATGTGAGGTTGTTGAATTTACTAAGGTGGCTTTCTTTATGGGGTATTATTTGTTATTGTTTTCTTGAGGAAACCTCTAGTGGGAATGGATGTCTATGCAAGTAACTGAAATCCTCTGCATTTACTGTTTGAAAGCTACCTCAAACCTTTTCCATGGGTTCTTCATCAGAGTGGAGACATGACAGCATGAAAAAAGGTTGATTTTGGTTGGTTATGAGAGAGAGAGAGAGAGAGAGAGAGAGAGAGAGAGAGCTTTTCTCTAACGGTATCTTCTATTTGAGTGGACTCCTAATGGCCTGGTTAAAAAGCTATAAGGGAAATTTGTAACAGCGTTCTTCACTTTGTTTAGAATAGGAAAAATTTAAAAAGAAGCCCCTATAAGGTGTAAAGGCATCAGAATACCAACCAAGATGACAGTCTACCCACAAATGAAAAGAAATAGACTATTAAGAAGATCAAAACAAAACCACACTCCATAAATTTAAATACGTGTAAACCTAGACAAGATGAGTTGGTAATCTTACTTCAACCAATACATACATGCATACATGTCTCATATGTACATATAATAATTGCTCATGAAATATATGGTATCCATCTTTGGCTGCTAGGGGAATGCATGGTAGGTAGGTTTCGATCTCTTGTAGGAAATGATTTAAAGCCTTTATTTTATGTACGTACACTAGTTGATTAGGTAGTTAAGACTTAGGCCCTGTGAACATTTGAGCCATTCTAATCAGCAGAAGGGAACAAAATTGACGGCTATGATTCACCAACTCCACCAAGGCATCCGACCAAATCAAAACATATAGACCATTACCATTCACAGGAACATGTTTTCATTCAACAGTATACATAGAGAAGAAGTGGGTCCCATTGTGGAAATTTCCATGCATGTAAGCATTTCTTAATATATATATATATAGAGAGAGAGAGAGTACCAAATAAAGGTATAGGTATATAACTATACAATTCCCTTTTAATACTTTTCTCTCTTTAGCCTATGGTGAGTGTATTTCTCATACTTGGGAGTTTTCTTTTTCTTTTATGGTAGGACTCAGACACACACTATTGACATTTTTATATGCACAGTTCTAAGGAAGAATGGTTTTGTAAAAATAGCTTACACAGTTTTTATGACATTCCACCTTTAGCTGTAAGTAGATGGCCATCTTTAAATCCCAGGACAATCTTAGATTACTTTTGAAAACAGACTCCACTCTCAATTATAAAACTAGAAGAAGCCTCATATTGGGACAGTATTGTTTTGTGTCATGGTCATAAAAAAAAAAATCCAATGCATTTTTCTGGTGCAGTTCACCTCCAAATAGATGGTTTGAGCAATCTGCTTTTTAAAAGCATTCAATTATGATGTGCTTTGCTATACTTCACTTATCAATCAAGTAACAGATGTCTGAATGTGTACTTACTGACCCTTCACCTTTCTCAAATTTCTTTGGTATTTTCAGATACTTTCTTACCAATTCACCAATTGCAAGAACTAGAAGCAATGTTTAAAATATTGGTATTTGGTACTTAAGCTAATGCTAATAGAAGATATTGCTGTCAACTAATTTCATTGTTGAAGTAAAAAAAATTGCCATCACTTAATGGACATTGGTTAGGACTGATATATCATCCTAACATATCGTCGATTGTTGCATGCCACACATGTTGGCTATGAGGTCATTTATATAATTGCACATGCAAAAAAACATTTAAGCACAATGATCCTAACCGTTCAATCAGTTTTGTTATCTGTCATGTCCCCATAACTAGGTCCCTGGACCAAATGGTGGATTTCTTTTTCAGTTTTTCCCCAATATATATGGTACTATATATTAATTGTTGCTATAAGCATAGAATATTAGATGTGTCACTTCTACTTGAACTACCCAATTATTATAGAAATCAGGATGGAAGCTACAAGCATGGACTTAGGATGTCCCAAAATTATCAGCTCAAACAAATAATCATTAGGGGAATTTTCAAAAAAGTATAAATACTTTTGGCTCATTTCCAAAATAGTACATGAAGATTTGAGTATTTTAAAAAAGTTTATAAGTTTTCCATAATTCTTTCAATCGAGTCCTCTCCATAAAAATTTTTTGAGAAATGACAAAAAATACCCTTATCTTATGGTAGGTTTTTGCCTTTTTCTTAGCCTCTTTTCTCCCCCAAGATTGGCCCTTTTTTTTCATTTTGCTGATCATTATAATTTAATCAAGCTAGTTTTTCACCAATTGACACATGTCCTGAAAGCCCCTCTCTGCCTGCTTTCCTATGTTCCACTTTTCTCTCGATCAAAGGCTATCATCTATCTTTCGCAATGATGCATGGACCATCCCTCATGTCCTCCCTTGGGCCATCTAAAACGTTTTTTTTTTTTTTTTTTTTTATGCTAAGTTGCAAAAATGAATTGAAAAGAAAGAAAATGAGATACAACCAAAAGAAAAAACCAACAGAAAAAACCACCCACAACAGGGGACAACCCACTATCACAAACTAGGATAGTGCTGGATACATAAGGCTAAGAAAGAATCTAAAGAAGAGCTAGAGAAAGATGAAGACATTTTACAAAGAGCTTGGGAAGCATCTGCCAAGAAAAAATTAGAAACCATTTCTTGAGAAGGCTTTATACCACTGAACAGAGAAAGATTCCTAACATTCCACAAGCTGAATAGGGCCACCAGAAATAGAGCGCCAAGACTCTTTTTAGCTTTTGAGCAAGAACTAGTTGAGAGAGAGAGCTCCATAGAGAAGAAGCAGTGACTGCTGCTGTAACTCTGAAATTACCTTTTAGCTGAAACCAATATCAGAAGCTCAAGGCAAAGGGACAGAGGAAGAAGAGGCTATAGACTGATTCTTTGTGCTTACCACAGAGGTAACAAGAAGACGCCAACTGCAACCCAATGGATATCTACAACGTGTTTCATGAGGCCTCACTTCTGATCTCGCCTGCCCATAATAGGCCAGGCATCCTTAGTTGGAAGGACTCCTCATATGGTGCTTTATCTCTCAAAGCCTCTTGGAACCTCATTTGCCATTCTACAGAGGAAGATGCTCCTCACTTGTTTTCTACTTGTAGCTTCGCTCAATCAACTTGGAATTGGATCCTTCCCAAAGTTGGTACTATCCCTCCTTCCAGTTGGTTCATCCCAACCATTTGGAATTCTCTCTCTGCTGGATGCGACCAACTAACTAAGAAGCTGGTGGGAACCATTCTTCTATATGTCATATACCACCTTTGGTCTGTCAAAAATGATGCCCCCTTCAAGAACATTACAGCCTCTCCTCAAAGAACTAGGCTTCACATTCAAGAGCTTCTCTCCTTCTCTATGTGGAAGATCAATAAGAAATTCCACGGAAAAGCTATAAATCCTTCCATTAGTCAGCATCTTCAATCTCTTTTGCATTCCTTGAGTGTTCCAGTGGCTTCGATCATTAGCAAATAAATCTCAATTTTCCTTCTTTTTGGGTTTTTCTTTGTATGTTGTTGTTGTTTTTTTTTTTTTAGCTCTGGCTATTTGTTTCTCTTCTAAGGGCTCTATGAGCCCATGTTTTCTTTCTCTTTTTCTTAATACAAATTACCCCCTTATGCAAAAAAATAATAATAATAATGCTAGTATTTTAGTCATCTCAAATGCCTTTTTTTTACCATCCATGTATCAAGGTAGCTAAAGTGGGCCCCCACTGAGTCTGTTGGTCTTGATCATTTCTATTAAATTATTTACTGAAGAGAAAATTCTGAAAATTGATATAAGGGCATTTTTTTCATTTTTTAGAGTTTCTTTTATGGTGAGGACTTGATCTAAAGAACTAAGGAAAGCTTTTGTGCTTTTTTGAAATATTCAAATCTCCATGTGCTTTCTCAAAATTGAACCAAAAGTCTTATATATATACCTTTTTGAAAACTTCCTTAATCATAATGATGATTTTAGTCTCCAAAGAGAAATGATTAAAATTATAATAGAATAGGGTATTCCAAACAATAGTAGGTGAAATTCCAATTGATAAAAAAATTGGAAGATAGGTGAGTTTTCAAAAAGTATAAAACTTTAGCTCATCTTCAAAAAAGTACATGAAGATTTAAATATTTCAAAAGGTTATAAAAGTGTTCCATATTTCTTTCAATAAATTCCTCTCCATAATTTTTTTTTAAATGAAAGAAAATACTCTAATATCATTTTTCAATTTTTTTCTTTAATAAATCATTTAAGACAAATGATCAAGTTCAACACAAATGACCTAGTGGGACCCACTTCAGCTACTTTTCTACATATATATATATATATATATGGTTAAAAAGGATGGGTAATCTCTATGTATGCCAAATGCTTGAAAAAATAGCTTTATTAAATGATTATCATTATTAAAGTTAAGTGGCAGACTTGAGCCATAAGAGAATCTAGAGAAAAGAACCCCAAGGCCAATTATGGCATTCTCCTAGATGACTAAGTCATCAAAACAAGATAACCCACATCAACATTTGATCAGTTAAGTCTATAAACTTATTTTTTGGGACGAAAGAACATTAAGGAAAGACAAAAACCAGTCATAAGGGTATTTTTATCATTTTTCAAGACCCTTTTATGGAGAGGACTTGATTGAAACAAATATAGAAAAAAAGTTTTACTTTTTTGAAATATTCAAATCCTCATGTACTTTTTTGAAAATGAGCAAAAAAATTATACTTTTATTAAGATTTTCCTTGGATGATATCATCATCATCATCATTAAAGTCGTATAATGTCTTTATGGAGTCCACTTTCTGAGGTCTACTTTTCATTCAAATTGATATTCAAAACCTCTACAAAATCTGAATATGAACTCCAAATTTAATTGCTTATGACAATATTTGATTCAAACTTGGATTTTGGACTTCTACTTTTCTTTCCCATGGCTCTCAATTGCTAATTGGTTCCAAATACATAAAGATGAAGCCAACCCACATCCGACCGTTTATAGAGACTAAAGAAGAAGATATGGTAAAAGGAGAAAGAAAATACTTAGAAGAAATCCAAGTACATGTGATTTGTGAGGGTTCAGTTTAAAAAGTAATTTGAACTTGTTATTCACTATTTTCATATCGTTTTTGACTGGCCATCTACATGGAAGTAAACAACGAGAGACAGGCTACCCATAATTTTTCTTGATGCCTTACTTAACAACTAGAGGGTATATATTTGGGTGGCCAATAAGAAATTGTGAGGTTGTGAGGTTGACCCTTTCACATACCTATTTATTCCTCTTGTGTTACTTCATCTCTCATGTTTCCATCCTAACAGTTCTTGTTAATTAATTAGGTTCTGTGATTTCTTTATCGAATGGGCTATCGATCTCTTAGATATCGCTCAAGGAAGTTATTTGAAGAATCTAAAGTGGGTCCCTCAAATTGTAAAATATGTAGTTAAATTCCTCCCAAAACAGATATAATAGGGCCACCATTAAATTGATCATATATAAAACACATGAGTAAAATATAAAAGAACTAAATCACCTGTAATTTTGTTTCCATTTAGGATGAATCTGACAATGTGCTCTACTCCAATTGGAGCAAAATGTGGTCCACTGGTATTAAATGGGGAAGGGGCGTCTCTAAGTGTTGTGGGCCCCTTTAATTCTTTTAAACTTGCATAAGATTAATCTTATTGCAAACTTCGGAGATCACATATTTTGTTGCTTAACATGTTCTTCGTAGTTGCATTTTTCATAGGTTTTTTTTTTTTTTTTTTTTTGTTTGCATAAAGGCACTTTTCATAATTAGGGCATATCTGTGTAGGAACATTTTTTAGGGCTCACATTTTGAAGGCCTATATGTTTCCTGTAATTGAATTCTCAAGAATTCTACCTTATATTTGTATAAACATTAAAAATGAGAAATCAAAGGTGAATATAATATTATGGGGTTTTTTTTACTGATAGTCACAAGACGCATAAAACAAAATTTACACTTTCAGGGTGCATTTTGATATCCCAGGAGTAAGCTAGCTGTAAGCTTCAAACGCAGGGACGTTTGTTTGTTTGTGCTAAAATGTATAGAAATTTAATCTATGGGATCTTTTTCTAAATGGTTAAAAATGAAGATCAAAGGTGGATTTCTGAAAATAAGCATTAATTAGCCTTTCTTTTATAAAAATATAATCAAAGAAAGAAGCAAAATGAATAGCTAGTGTTACATCTTCATTTCTAAACCACTTTAAAAAAAAAAAAAAAAAAAAAAAAAAAAAAAAAAAAAAAAAACTCTAAACTCTTATGTGCTGAACTCCTAGACATTTTAACTCAAACAAACAGATTTTCTGCACATTTTTGCATTCTTTCCCTCTTTTCACTAAACATACATTGCAGATACTTTAACTTGCGGACTCCACCCCCAAAAGTACCTTTAAAAAGAAATGCACTATAAATTCCACTAGCTGTAAATTTTACAAGCCAAGGAATCCACAGCTGTTTCCAAATGTGCCCCAATGAGGATGAATTTGCAACTTGTGGGATATGAGAGCACTTTTTCAAAGTTTTAAATTTGAATCAATCTCACCATATGTGGTAGGTCCAATATAACTTCTGCATATTCAAGGAAAAAAAAAGTCAGGTATAATAGTTATTTATAGGGGGCTACAAAACACTGTTTTTACCCATGTCTCTCTCGATTGTAATAAATAACAGTTGCCTCGTCCAGCTGTTTGATGAACCACTTGGACAAAAAGAGAAAAATATGCTGTTTGAAGATTACCATATCAGTTGTATGAGTATCAGAAACTTATATCCAAAGCGAGGAAAACATTAAATAGAGCACTGTCATGAAGTGTTTTTCCAAGCTTTTACAGTTCACACGTGTGAGCTCATAGCACATGTGCAGGGTCATATCCACAAGGGGCCACGAGAGAACCCATAATTTCAAGATATTGCGCGCTCATGCTGGGAGAGAAACCTAGTCACACAGAGAGAAATCTACTCATGTAGGACAGAGCTCAAGATCAAGCTTTTGGCAGTTCGATGAAAAACATGATATCCAACAAAGTAGGCAATCTTTACTACTATATGATCTTCCCATCAGGGCCATATACCAGGCGAACACATGTTTTTACAAAATCAATTTATGAAAGGATTAGACTTTTAAGACCCCTAAATCAATGGTCAAGATGACTAGTTGGGAACTTTCTTAATCTAACCCTAATCAACTCATAGACCTATCATCTCCCCTTCTTCTGTATAGACTTGCATCCATGTGGGCCCCACAAAAAGTTCCATACTTTATATAAAATCTCAAGGGTTAAAATTCTAAAACCCCGCTAAGATCATCAAGAGCTAATTAAGATGATTTGTTTGGAAGTTTTTTTGTCTAACCCTAATGAGCAGTTGACTTGGACCCACGTGTGCTCCATAAAATTTTCATATTTTAGAAACAATGAATTGTTGTCTCCAGGATATTACTTATTGGACATAGCTGTAGCTAATCATGTGGAGATGAACCATTGATATTTTATTATTACTTAAAGAAGTCGTTCATGGCAGTATGCAGAAACACATGAAAGAAGATTTCTCAGGTGTTACACAATTGAAACTGTCATGAAAGCAAGGTTACCTGTTTGGATAAGAGAGAGGTAAGAATTTTGTTAAGGAAGTTAAGAAAAAAGGTGTATTTGATAAAGGAGGTCTAGGTGCAATAACCAAACACGCAAGGTCCAAGAGCATGCACATATATACATGCATATGATATATATATAGCCTCTTCTTCGTTCTTATCGTGTAAAACCAACAAAAGTGACTTCCCATCTATAAACTTAACCACAACCGTAAATCTTAATATAAACATAAGCAAACCCCTTCCTCATTTTTCTGCTGCTAATGCAAGAGATCAAACTGCTTCCAATTTTCTAAGCTGTAGAGGCCATGGAGGAGTCCAAAACAAGCTCAGACGATACCAAGACCTGCCCACGAGGTCACTGGCGGCCCGCCGAAGACGAAAAACTCCGGCAGCTGGTCGAACAGTTTGGACCCCAGAACTGGAATTCAATTGCTGAGAAACTGCAAGGAAGATCAGGTAATAAGATTATTGCCATGCATATCTATCTCATTTTAGCGAAAAAGAAAACCTTTTTTTTTTTTTTTGGAGGAAAAAGAGAAGTGGTTTTTGAGTTTATGTTGTTCTTCTTTTAACATCTTTCTAAAATTTTTATTTTCTGGGTTGAAATTATTTTCTGGGGTTTTTCGTCTACTGATTTTCGTAGAAAGTTATTTCAGGCCCAAGAGGTAGAGAACCATTTTCTTCAGATTGGAAAATGCTTTGCTACATTGAGAAGTAAATTGTGAAACAGTAGAAAATGAAGACTTTTCATTTTTGTTCAAGACATGTTCTTCAGTTCCAGGAAATGGGTCTCAATGTTTTTGTCCTTCCCCCCCCCCCCCACACCCCCCCCCCCCCCCCCCCCCCCCCCCCCCCTTTTTTTTTTTCTCCTTTTTGTAGGGAAGAGTTGTAGATTGAGGTGGTTTAACCAACTTGATCCCAGAATCAACAGAAGGCCTTTCACCCCAGAAGAAGAAGAGAGGTTGCTGACCGCACATCGCATTCATGGGAACAAGTGGGCTTTGATTGCTCGGCTGTTCCCCGGTAGGACCGACAATGCTGTGAAGAATCATTGGCATGTGATAATGGCAAGACGGCATAGAGAACGGTCGAGGCTCTTTGAAAAGAGAAGTTACCAACATCCTCTTCTTAGTAGCACAGAGACCAACATCAATGGCCTACACCCAAGATACATAACACCCAAAGAAGAGAACAACAGCATAAAACAATTTCAGTTTGATACTACTAACTTCTTTGATTTCCAAAGCCATGGGAAAGATGGAGCCTTCTCTATATCCCCTTCTACTAGTTCATTCCCTTCTTGGGCATTCGACGCCCCAACGTCCTCAACCATGACACCATCTTGGGATTTCTTGAAAGGAGTAAGAACAGACCACTTTGGCGCAAATC
This sequence comes from Camphora micrantha, assembly GCA_003546025.1. Taxonomy (NCBI): domain Eukaryota; kingdom Viridiplantae; phylum Streptophyta; class Magnoliopsida; order Laurales; family Lauraceae; genus Camphora; species Camphora micrantha. The sequence continues at coordinate 14,755,927 of QPKB01000005.1, read as the reverse complement.
CTAATGTGTGTGTTCTAGAGAGCTGCCATGGTTCCAATCAGCCTCTTCGTGGTAACTACTTCAATTCTTCCATGTATAATGGATTTCGAAATCTTGGCACGCAAGGGATTCCAATCTACAACAGGAATGCTTCCAATCCAGTTGGGTTTTCTAGTCGAGGTGACGGTTGTGTCAGTGAAGAAAAGGCTAAGATTGATTTTGCTAGGTTTGGGGACAAGCCCACCACAGCTCCCAAGATTAGAGTCAATAGTGAGCAAGAACATGGAGATGAAACAATGAAAAATAAGAATGTCCCCTTCATAGACTTTCTTGGTGTGGGCATCTCTTCTTAACCTTATGATTTGTACATCTCTTTAGGGTTTTTCTTTACATCTATTTATGTGATGATCATCCACAGCACGTAGCAAGATGGCATCTTTTTTATTCTCCATAACAGATTTATCTTGTTGTTTCATGAACTGCAATATGTTAAACAGCTTTTGCAGTTAGTTTGTGTCTTGATGATAACTGCAATAGATGGTAGTGTCATGATACACCCTACCTGTAAGGATGGCATGAGTCTGTTAGTAGGGATTTACCAGAGTTTTGTTTTGAAGAGAGCTGGATTTGAGGAGGCAACGATAAAGGGCTATGGATCGGAGTATCAAGTATGGACTTCTTGTATGTATTGTACATATTATTTTTCAGACAACCCTCTCTATATTTATTGATATTTACAAAAAACTACTTGGTTGTTTTAGTTTTTACAACTAACTATCTCTATTGCAATAGAATCTTCTCTCAACCATCTAGACCAACAATTAGAGGCTGATTACAAATTGATGAAACAACTTGTCTTGTGTTTCAAAGGATGAGTGTTTTCTTAGACCTTATCTTGTTGGTTCCAATAATTAAGGGTGTTATTCCTTGGGGGGTAAACAAGAAAAAGAGACTCATGACTCATGGGTTTTCCATGTTAATTCTCTAGATTTTATCAAAATAGGTCAAGTTTAAGAAGAATTCAAATCCTTGTATAAGCAAATTATATAGCATATTTTAACTGGCCTCTGACTATTGGTCAAGATGGTTAACTAAGATCTTGTATTAATAGAGGTGGTTCTTTGTAAAAAAAAAAAAAGGTCAAAATTGAAAGTGGGCCACATATAATAAAGTAAAAAAGTTCAAGAATTGTCAAAAGCTTGGCGCCGATTAGTGATTTCTATTTCTAAAACTGGGGATAGTGATCAGGGATGCAGACCCTAATGTGATGCCTAAATTTGATGATCCTCTCTAGCAGCAGCTGGCCTCTCTTTATTTTTTTTCCCTGTTGAATGTGATTTATGATATGTCTTCTGCAGCTGGCCTCTCTTTATTTTTTTTCCCTGTTGAATGTGATTTATGATATGTCTTCTCTCTTGACTAATTTTTTCCTTGCCCAAGAGTAGTGTGCTCTGATCTGGGAGATTCTTTTCTCATGGGCCATCCATGATGGGGCCCAATATCATATCAGAATTTGGTAAACTATCCATGGCTCCATGGCTTACTTGTATAAACTCAAAACTTGAGTGAATCACTCCTAGCGTTATGTTTAATTCCTCCATTAGGGCCTATTTGTTTGCATTAAAATAGATAGCATTTGAATATATAAGATTCATACCATTACTAGTTAAAAATTAAGATAAAGGTTAATTTCAAAAAATGAGCATCAAATAATCTTTCCTATTAGGAAAATAGAAATAAAAGAACATAGAAAATGACTATACCATTACCCTCGTATTTCTTTTCCCATAGTCTTTTTATTCTATTTATCTAATAGAAAAGATTATTTTATGATCATTTTTAAAAGTTCACACTTGACCTTCATTTTTTACTACATATGGTATGAAATTTATATATATTCAATTCCTATGTATTATATATAATGCACACAAACCGGCCCCTAACGATTTACAAGAGCCCTTTTATGTTGTCATGGACCATTTCTCTCAAAACTTCAATCTGAGTTTGCATTGATTGTTCAAGTTAAGCCCGTTCAAAGGATTAGGATTTTATTATTTTGGATATGATGCATCGACCGTGGCCCGAACCCTAACATGGTCTGTTGGTTTTAATGTGAGAATGACCAAACGATGGGTTCCACAAGTAAAAACTAAAGGCTTAACCATATGAAAACCTTAGATTGATGATAATATAATTCCTCCAGACCTCAATGATCTGGGTGAATGATCCTTCCATATGAGGAAAGGACAAAAAGAAATGTAGTACTTGAGAACAGGTTTAGACACTTTTTTCTTTTTAAGAAACGAATTTAAGGTACTTAATTGTCTCAAGGGTCCTTCGGATGTGGAGGAACCACTGAAAATGATGGGTGGAAGCAGCCCTTGGCAAAAATTTGAACTAGAGTTTCTTTATATATACCCCTAAAGTTTTTAGGATTTAGAATAGGCCCCTAAGTTTTCAATATTTAGTGATGTATTCTCCTTTGCCATTTTAATCCCTTTAGTATCCCAAAACCATTTACCTTGAGAATAATGAGCAAACACTATTAGGTTTATGCTGAATTTTTATAAAAATGACAGATTTACCTTAAAATCTATTGTAAGAATGGGTACATCATTATTTACAAAAACTAAATTATTTTATTCCAAGTCTCAATAGTCTATCCGGCAATATCTCTCTTATGCACATGAAGCCTAATCATGTATTTTAGAACTGTGGCTAATTCAAGGTGGGGCATGGATGGATTTGAGCCAATTATAGCCAATTAGAAGTACAACTATCAATTGATTTAATAAACATGCACCATATTGATAAAATGGATTTATATATGTACTATCTTCCACTAAATATACTATAGAAACCGTCAATTCTACAAGCTTTACATATATAAACAAAGTACAATCAAGGACCACTATTCCACAGATCTCACAAATTCAATCCATTAAAAAAAAAGACTTATAATTTAAACCTACTACCCCTAAGTGTCATTACCACTAATCCTAATGAGGTTGTGTATAAAAATTATTGGGTAATCTATACATGTAAATGAAAGTAAGATGGGGCTAGGCTTGTCATGTGCAATCTAGAACCGCCTATGAATTCAGCTTCGACCAAAATCTCACTACAAGAAATGTTATTTTTAGCGGTCTAAAATCTCACTTTTAGCAGAAAAAAAAAAAAATTCCACCACTAAAATCGCCAAAAAAACTTAAACAGTGCCTTCTTATGCAAAAACAACACTTTTTGAGGTAGGAAAAAAAAAAAAAAAAAACCCGCTAAACGTGGATTTTTCCGCTACTAGAAGTCACTTTTTTTTTTTAGTGAACAAACCCAAGAGTTGTTTTGATAATAAAATCTTTCATTTTACTTTCCATGTATGAACCACTCGTTGTTTGTATGCCCAAACAAATGCTCTTTGGTTTTCTTCAAAAAAAGGCAAAAAGCAAAAGTCCCCATTTAATTTAGAGCTCAAAGTCACAGTATAAGCAAATGCACTGGTAGGTAAATGGCATTGGCACCTTTTAGTTTCATGTGACCGTCCAAGGATTGATCCTTGTACGGGTAGGTTGTTCATCGTCCCACTAATCAGTAATACCGTTCTAACAAAAACAAAACAATGTCAGAATATATAATATATATAATTATGGGGCATTGTCCTGTCAGCTTGCTCATTTTAAAACAAGAAAATAGTGCAACATTTTCAAATCAGAGAGGTAAGGTGGGTTGTGAAGGAAGAATGCATGTCGACGAGAGATAATGTTGGAATGGTTTCAAGTTTTTTGTTTCAATCAGGATGTTCTGCAGAATCTACTGTTAAATAAATATAGTTTATATTAAAAAGTAAAACATGTCAAAATATTTTGTAAAGGACTTGAATATAAGGAGGAAAATAAAGAAAACCATGAGAAAAATTAGCTTAAAAAAAAGTAACAAGCAAACTAAAGGATGGTTCATATATCTCTAGGTAAGAAAATCCCAGCATCTCTTTGTTGCTTGCTCCTATTTTATTGCCTGGGAGAATATGGAATTCTTTAAATTTTGTCCCAAATGACATTCAAAATGCTCAAATATATATATATATATAGTCGGGCATAAAATAAGATAAAATAAAATAAAATAAATAAATAAATAAAACAGAATTCTGAAATTTCGAGAGACAATGTGGCTTTTCAAGTTGGTTCATTTTTAGAATTCTAAAAGTTAAATCCAGAACACTCCTAGACTATTAAGTGGTGCGCAACTTTACTCTTCATGTTGTTGTTCTAATTATTTTTCAGTAAAAAAACATCATGATAATATTGTAAACATTGCAACAATATTGTCATGATAAAACCAAACCTGACAACAAGTTGAATTTGTCACAGCAACATCACAATAAAAGATTTTCATGAAATTATTGTGATATTATCACAATAAATTCCAAAATTTTTGCTACATGGGTTGGGAGCTCAAGGATAAAGGGTGATCCAAATTATATCACTCAGTCAGGTAATTCCAACCCTTGACTTTAAATAGCTAACTATTTCTAAGTGATTAGTGATCATGATAATATCAATTTGGGATGTGTTAGATGCAGAAGGGTGTGAATGTTTTTGATTTGTCAAAGGTGAGGAGCCTCACTATTCAAAATAAAGAGCTACAAAAGGGTCTTCCTGTAAATCCCTTTCTAAAACCTGATTATTTTGTGAAAAAAAAAACATGCTCTTGTTTCCTAATCTTTTGTTGCAAATTTATTGTCAATGAGTGAATATTTGGTAATTTCGTACCTAAACTAACTAAAAAATAAAAGTAATTGGTGCGGAGTCCATCTTCCACAGGTATTTTTTCGTTATCTTTCTCATTTCTTACCATACAAGTTATGATTGAGGCCAACTATATTGACAAGACAAATGTACTAGCCTCATGCATTTGTCAATATATTTCTATAAGAACATGTGGTATTGAAGAGCTTGTTTCTTGTGGAACTTGTTCATGTATTTCTTATACTTCACCTTTTGTGTTTAGGTTTCACATAGACACCATTCCCCCCACCACTCCAATCCAAGAAGCCAATCACTAGTATTCATCGTTTGAGATTGGTGACAGACAATGAGAATGAGTCACCACCAAAGGGCAAGAAAATTAACACATCAAGATAGATAAAAACAAGGACTAGGTTTTACTCAATGATCGACAAGCACAGATTAGATGTTTAAGCTTGATTTGGTCATAGATAAGATGGGGGAACTATTTTTGTCTTTAATTAGCTGATCCAAACAATGACCGTTTGATTCGTTGGGACGTTTTTAGGATGGACTGCAGTCATCATCGTCATCATCTTCGCCTTATTTCATTAATTTAATGTCCAGTTTTTGTATGGATTGCTATGAGTCATAGTTAAGATGATGATTGTTTTTTTTTTTTTCAATACCCCACCCTTTGTTCCAACTTCCAAGTGCAAGAAGTCTTCAACGACTGATCATGCCTCTTAAAATTGTCCTTTGACTAGGAAAATAATAGTGATGTCATTCTTCTACAAGGCACTATAAGAAACCTTGGTGTGAACTCACAGCATAAATAATTGATGGGCATCACCCTAGTATGGACTTTAAGAAGATAAGTTATAAGAAAGGCAAATGGTAATTTCATATGCTTTAAACATCTTTAGGTGTCGGATGTTATTAGATTTTAAAAACATTTATAATGTAGTCATTTTACTTATAAAAGGCAGTATAATATTCTAGGATTGTGTCCCCAAAATCCCACAAAACGCTGGGCATCACCCTAGTACAGGTTGTAAGAAGAGAAGTAAAGGCAAATGGTCATTTTATATGCTTTCAATAATAGCTTTTTTTACGATGGTAAATGAACAAATAACACTTTTTTTAATACAAGGATTTAAAAAACGACTCTCATTTTCTATGTAGCCTGGTTTCTCAACTATAAGTGATAAGGTCCCACATGATAAAGGTGCCTATCTTAACTTTGTTTCTTTGAAATTTAGAAAATTAAAACCAATTAGGCAAGGTAGCGAGTCGGTCGCCGTACCCACACGGAAAAGGAAAACTGTGGAGTGGAATCCTCACGCTATACAAACACACCTAAAGTGGAGAATGGCTCCTTACCCGAGTGGTAAGGAGTGGCAGTTCTCACCTTGTTGTCCATGGTTCGAATCTTAAGTACGCCACCTCTTTCCGCTTGTGCAGGCTCATTTTCCACTTGAACGGGCTGTCTTTCCGTATGTATGCAGGCTCTCACTTGGATCCCAACCCCTTTGGCTGAGTTGAAAAAAAAAATGCACACAAAGTGATAAATGTTTTTGAAGTCAATGGGCAATTTTAGAAACATTCAAACATTACTGGAGACTTTTTTTCAGTCAAAACATAGGCGATTTGTGTTGTTTAAAACAGATTAAACATAAGCTTGATATAGCCTATCATGTGGGTGCTAATCATATCCTCCCACGAAAGCTGCACATGAGCTCCGAAAATCGCCGAGTTGACTCAACCCAGAGTCAAATTGAGTCGATTGAATTTCGGATATATATAGATTAGGCAGGGAGACAATGAGCCAATAGAAGGAGTTCCTTGTGGATAGCTTTCTTTGGTTAATTAGAAAGTATTTATTTATTAGATGTGTGAGTCTCTACATGATCATGCTTAGCTCACATTTTCTGTTAAGCCCACATTAGACAATTACAAGTTCCACACAAAGCATGCATGCAATTGAGCAAGTCAGACCTTTTGCATCACACATAAAAGATTAGGTAGGACAAGAGGACCTCATTGCCTCAAGGCCAACCCAGAATGGAGATGAGGTGGGGTTCCTTCAGGTGGTTATTTTATAACAATCTAAACATTGTTTTTAATGGAATTGGTTTATTTCTATTTCTCTTCAGCTAGAGGTTTCTTGTACAAATTAAAAAATAATAATAATAATTTGCAATTAGTTAATCCAAGACCTGTAGCCTTACCACGGGGCGAACCTACATGTATGCTTTTGAGGGCAATCTCCTCTATCGGGACCTGTTTATGCTTTCAAAATCCATATGAAAATCGTGGGTTTGCCCTCCCCAGAACCCTACCACCTTTTCGGTCTGCCCCTACAAACCAAAATCTGGGGTCCACCAATGTTTCTTGCATATACTATCACATGATTAACATAAGACAAAGAAGATAAAGTGGAAAGTTCTCAAATAAGACCTTAAGTTTTTGCCTTATTTGAAAAAAGGACATAAGTTTCAAAATTTCTCAAATTAATTCTTAAGTTTTCCAGTAAGTTTTCAATTAATGACATCCGGTCATTTAAAGGTATTTTCTAGCAAATTTTTTCCTCAATATTTTAAAAAACACCCAAATTACCCTTCATTTAAAGTCATGACACAGTTTCGACAACCACTAAATGCAGCAGATCGCTTTGAAAGCATTGGTTGTCTTTGATCATTGTGAAGACGCTGGTGAAAAAAATGAAAAGAATATAGAGGAAGTGAGGAGAATTTTATTTCAATGAAGGGTAATTTGAAAATTTTTAAAAAATTGGGGAAAATTTGCCAAAGAAATAGCTTTAAATGGACGGATGTCCTTAATAGAAAACTTCCTGAAAGTTTTAGGGACTAATTTGAAAAGTTTTAAAACTTTTGTTCTTTTTTTAAATAAGGTAAAAACTTAAGATCTTTTTCGAAAATTCACCAAATAAATTGATCAGAGGTTGGGTGCAAGTCCAATCGAAGCCCAGGCTGCCCAGCTTAAATCATAAGTAGGAAAACCCAAACCCGAATCCAACCTAAATATCTCAAAATCAAACCTGGCCCAAAATGTAAATTCTCTGTGACAGTGCATTTCACTGAGTTTGGCTGACATGGGTCAACTAGAGAACCAGATGGGTTTTTTTTTCCTTTTTCTTTTTTTCTTTGCTTTACAAAAAGTTAAAAGTAAAAAAAAAATAAAAACCATGTTGAACTCAGGTACCCGGGCACAAATCCAAACCCATCCCAAATTCCATGCTGGTTTCAAATTTTGACCCGAGACCAATTTAAACCCGAGCAAGCCAAACCCAATTTTTACCCCTTGATCAGTTCAGGCTAGCGATGTCAAATGGGCGGCATGGCACGGCCTAGCACGGCAATTAGCGGCCCGGGGCATGGGCCTTGCTGGGCCGCCGTATCAAGCACGGTTGGCACGAGTGGGCATAGCCCGCCAAGAGGCACGATCCAGCACAGTCCAACACGACAGTCAACGACACGTGCTGGCCGCTGTGGAGGCACGGTTTGCATGATTGAACAGGGCTGGCCAATAGGCACGGCACGGGATATTTTATATTTTTAGTTTAAATATTGAAAATATAGTCTTTTATTTTTTTTAGTTTTTTTATTATCCAAAAAATTGTAAGGGTTTTGAATGTAATTCTATTAAAAATATCTTCAAATAGAAAATATCCAAGTGGTTCTCTTCTAAATGGAGTAGGTCGAATTTTACAGAACTACTTAAATTTGTGTGTCATACTATTCTTTATGTGTATCTTTTAATTTTTTTAGTGTAAGACATTTGTTTGATCAGCCCAAAAGGTAAGAACTAAATGAAGCTCATGGCACGATAGGCACGTACACACGGCATGGGCTAGCACGACTCGAGGCCGTGCTATGCTGGACCGACCCCACAGCCCATTTGACATCCCTAGCTAGTTCAGGGCATACAAGTTTAAATTTGGCCAAACCCGATTTTTACTTCTAGGCACGGACCAAAGCCCAAGAAGCCTTCATGCCTTGCTTTATTTGAAAATACATTTCGAATTGGGCTTGGCTCAAGTTTGGACCTAAAACAAAAACTCGAAATAGAGTTCGGATCAAGTTTCAACTTAGGCCATGGTTAACTGAAGTTGACCCTGATAACAAATCAACTTAGAGATAAACACAACAAATCAACAGCTTACAGATAAACACTAATACTAAATCTCATACTGGCATTTGGCATTACTATAGTAAGTAGTTACATGTAGCAAGGTTTCTTAGTTCTTACAGACCCATGCCCAATAAACTACTGTCATTGGGTGCAGGCTTGGGCCCGAGTCCAAATCGGGCCATCAATATGCAATTTATTGCACATAATATTTGTACAGAGGGATATTATTTAACAGCCCTTTGAGCTGGACTAATCCCTCCAAGTCCAGAGGAAAGCCGGGTAAACTCCCATGTAGTTCCGATGTGGTAGTGCAGTTTCGAACCTACAACCTCATTCCCTGTAGCTCCAATGTGGTAGTGCGGTTTTAAACCTACAACTTTCGAGTGTAAACCGTGATCCTTAGCCAACTAAGTTATCCCTTTAGAATTTGAAACAACTATCTTTAGGTCTTATTCGAAATTACATGGCTTTACACCCATATCCTATTTTTATGGGCAGGGTCCAAATCAGGTGGGTAAATGGGAATCTGATGCCAACCCTAATTTTCTGTGATTGAGGAAAAGATCTAGGGTGGGCCATGCAAGTGGCCATGGTGGCCACCTGTCATGTGCCAGCGACTCTATCTATCATTAGATAATTTAGTGCCTGCCCGCGGCCCGCCTAGGAATCCGAGCCAAGGCACGGTGTAAAAGCAGGAGATCCATATCCCTCGCAAAACGGTAAGAAGAAACTACACTGCAGGTGCACCAATTTGCATACTCCCAACAAGGATTAGTCTCTTATTTTATTTCCTTTTATTTTATTTTGATAATTGGCCGAGTGGCAAGAAAGTTGAAATAAACCTGCCCATCCAGAGATCAACCACAGCTACACTCTGTGATTCTCGTCTCTTGGGTGTGTTTACAAGATACTAGTGTGAGAGGCCCATGCTCGCTAATATTAAAAAAAAATTTGATGTCTGAAGAAAAATATAGATATAAAATATATATATATTATCTAATAGTAGGAGTAAAAAATCTAAAATAGTTTAAATTAAATAATTTAGATTAAAAATAAGTTATCGAGAGACCAACAAGCTATATAAATAATAGTATAAGAGGAAAAATATTGTTAGGTACATTATCCAACAAAATAAGCGTGTCCCACCTCATGATCACATCTACCAAATACTCATATAAATATGTTTCTATTTTTATAATGTTTGTATGATCTAAAAAATCAAAGCGGCTGCTATACCCATGAAAAAAGGGATGTGCTAAGCTCAGAAAAAAAATTAACTGTAAGTATGTTTTTTATTTTAATTTATTTTTTGGTATATAAATATGAAGAAAAAGAATCTAAAATCAATAAAAGAAATTATATAAAAGGAAAAATATTTGCTAAAATTAAATAAATTAAAGTATAAATTTGAAATTATTAAATCTCGTTTATTTTAACTTTTTATACAATTTCTAGGTAAAATAAAAAGAAAAAAGACCATTTTCCAATTAACCATCTCCCTAAACAAAATAAGTAATCCAAAATCTACATTAGAGATCAATTACCTTGTTACTGTCATTCATAATTTGAAATTATTAAATCTCATTTATTTTAAATTTTTATAAAATTTTTAGGTAAAATAAAAAGAAAAGAGACCATTTTCCAATTAACCATCTCCCTAAACAAAATAAGTAATCCAAAATCTACATTAGAGATCAATTACCTTGTTACTGTCATTCATAATTTGAACATTTTAAAACTGATTTATTGAATATCTGCAAAAGAAAACTTAGATTAATACACAATTGTTTTTTAATAAGAAACAAACATGACCATACAATACAATTATAGCATATTGAAAATACTAAGCAGTTATTTTAATAAAATTGTAAATATATTTAATATCTATAAATTAAGAAGTGATCGTAATGTAATATACAATGTATCAATATTAATAAATTATAACTCACTCTTCCGGTTAATAACTTGTTCAACTTTCAGATCTTCTTAGATGCACTTAAACTTGAACGTAGAAAAACAAAACATATTAGTGTTTAATTTTTGTATTCAAGATTTTAGAAGTTTTATAAGAGCGAACAAGTATACCGCCTATTTTTATGGTGATAAGCCTACCAGAAGATAACTTCTTGTCCCTTTAAAACGGAAGAAATCTTACAAAATCTATGAACAACTTTTCCTTCCTTTATAAGGGAGGAAATCTTACAAGTTCAAGTTATATGGCAAACAACTTTTCCTCCCTTTAGAGTGGATGAAATCTTGCAAAACATTTCATGATAACCACTATATTTCATAGATAAAATGTAAATTAGAAAAAAAAATATAGGCACTAAATAATACTTAATGACCCATATATTATATTATGGATAATTAATAGATCATACTTCTCCTTTTTATTTTGTGTGCCTATTTCCAAATATAATAACCATTAAACCATTATAATTGATTGGATTGTGAGAGTTATAAGGATGAAGATCTAATAAGAAGGCCCCATAAAAAGGTAATTAAATTTTAAAAATATATTAAATTAATATAATACTTTAAACTTGAGAAAAGAATACACTATTGTGTCTTTTTAAATTTTAGAAGAAGATAAGATGGGAATGGAGATTAAAAATTTATGCTAAAAGAAAAACATTCTTACCAATGATAAGAGATGAAAAGGCAAAATAGTAGGAGATATTGTACACAATAAAAATATAAGAAGAGAAAAAGGCACAAAGTGAATAAAAAATAAGAATATGAATTCAAAACTTTTGTCTTTATGATCTTAATTGAAAATGGATAATTAAGCCTAACAATAAATTAAACCTATAGAGACTAATGGAGAGATGATGGCAAGAGAGAGGAAAAAGGAAATATTGGTTCCACGATTCAAAAGAGATTTTAGGAGTTATATAGGATTTAGAAACATAAGAGATAATAAAAAACGGAAAAGAAAATAATAAGTTAGAGAAAATCCAAAATCGAATGGGAAAGATATTATAGTGATTATGATTTATAGAGATGGGGTTATAAGAGATGAGATGGTGTGCCACTTGTCATTTTGAGAATCCAAAAGCGAGCGCCATGTGTCGCTCTCCCACAAAAAAAGTTGCTGTCACTATATATATAATTATTAGGGGATTTACCCAAAGAAAAAAAATACCATTAGGGATGCAAAAGGGTTGAATTTGGGGCATAATCATAGTAGATTTATGCTCGTATATGTTTTTATAGATCCAATTAGAATTCAACTTTGGATAGACATAATACATATTATAATATATTAAAATTGAAGGTTATAATTTTTTCCAGATTTCTTTATTTAAACCCATGACCTCTGGCCTTTTACAATAAAACTATCATAACCGCAACACAAAACTTACATGTAATTATTTATTAAAAACTCTCAAAAGTAGCTAGATGGAGTGGGGGGCCTAGCTACAAGGGCCTTGTTTATGCTTAGCACGGGTTATTATGTTAGTACTAGTTGTATACAAATCTCATAGCAATTTAAAAAATAAATACCCAAGCTTAGATATGCATTACTATAATTGTAGAATAACTTTGAATTTTTTTTTTAAAATAAAGTGGGGCTTTTAAATTGTATATGATTAAAACTAAGTAGTCTATATAAATATAACTCAAGGGCCATTGAAGTCCAAATATATTTTTAATATAGAAAAATAATCAAACTCAATTCGATTTGAAATATGCAATCGGATTGAAATATACAAATATGTAATTTCGAATGCAAATGTCTCAAGCCTCTAAAGTTTTTGACTCAAATCTAAATTCCTCTCAGATCCAAAAATAGACTTCCAACATTCAAACATTTAGATCTCTATTCGCAACTCTAGTTATTATATATAGCGATCTAGAAGCTTGGTGGAGTGGCATAAAGTGTAGGCTTGCTCCCATGTCTAGTATTCGAAACCTCTTGAAATTTGTCTTGTGTGTATTTGTGTGGGGTTTAGCAAGGGCCGCCCGGGGATTAGTCATATTGGGTCAAGGGACGCCGCCATCATAAATTATTTTTTTTAATACTATTGGAATAAAATATAAATATGATAGTTTCTCAAAAACAATATATTTGTGGCAATTGCCTAGTGGAGGGAGGCAAAGAAATCAATGTAAAAGTTCGTGCTCACGCGGTACACGGCACCAGTTCCTCTCTTCCTTCCTCGCTACGCCTTCTTTGCCTTTCGGCCACTTGAGCTTTTTGTTTTTTGATTTGTGCATCTGCTTCGCTTTCTTCCATCTCTCTTCACTACAAAACCCTAGATCTTCATCTGTTCTTGTCCATCTTCCATTGATGCCATCTTGCGGGTATGAATTTACTCTTTTTCAATCTTCTCCAGCGATTGGCATGCATTCATTTCATCCAAAAATTGGCTTTGATTGGTGTTTGTTTTGTTGTTTTTGGTTAGGATTTGAGAGATTTGGGGATCTGGGTGATCGGTTTCTAGGGTTTTGGAATTGGGGATTTGATGGATTTGTCGTCAAACCAGCCCGAGTTCGATTATCTGTTCAAGCTTCTATTGATTGGAGACTCTGGGGTCGGGAAAAGTAGTCTTCTTTTGAGCTTCACCTCTAAGACTTTCGATGATCTCTCTCCTACGATCGGTAATTCCCACTCCTTTCTTATTGAATTGCCTCATTTCCACAAAATGGTTGTAGGAGAATCGTTTCTGTTGGAAGATTGTGGCGTGATAAAGCTCATTTGCATTTACTTTGTGTACTTGTTTGTGCGAAAAGCGATCCAGATCGTCCAATCATTGGCAATGCCATTGATTGAGGGGGCGGACCAAAAATTTCATTGGTGGGGTTATTTGTTTCTGTCCCAATGTGATGATGATCATCCAATTGTTGGTACTTCCATTGATACTTCCTTTTGATGGGGAGTGTAGAACAAAAATTGCATTGGTTGGGTGATCTGCTTCAGTTCCTATGTGATTGTCCAATCTCTTTGGCAGCGCCTGTGATGGGGGACTAGACCAAAAGTTGCACTAAGTGGACAATTGTTTTCAATTTTCATCCCAAATGTGATCTGGCAAAGTGTATAATTTTAGTGCGTAAAACTGAAAGATTATTAGGTTGCATTCATCACACCAATTAACAAGTATGCGAGTAGCATAACTAGTGGGTAACAGATGTTAGTTAGTGTGAACAGCGCAATACTCTTGATGTGTTCTTATGGGAGACATCTGCGGTAAGACTTCTCCATCTCTCTTTCATACACACTCACATGCGTGCAAGGTGGGCGGGGGTGGTTTGGTGTTGTTTGATATACAGAACAAAATTTGGGAACATATCACTGCGCTATCAATAAGGCAGGTTAGAACCCTGCATTATGGTGGAATGTCTTCTCTTTGACTTACAATTCTTTAGGGCTGACAAGAGCCCATAGCACAGTTGAAAGGTGCTCATTGTCGCAATGAATAGTATAAATATTTTTAATAGCAGGTTAAAGGCACTTACAGTTGGAAATTATGTGGAATTCTCTCTTTCATTTTAATAAGTTCCCAATCACTTTTTTAAAATATCTTGCACTGAGTTTCTTCTAGAAGATTCATTTTTTATTCTTTCCTTTCCCCTCTCTCTCTCTCTATTTTTTTTTTCTTGTTGTAATCGTGATTGGTAGAGGAGGTCTCCAATGTGTTAAAATGGTTATTTCCATCCAAGATTTTTAAATACTAAGGTAGCGTTTGGTTCTTTGGAATGGTTTTAGGCAAGAATGAAATGGAGAGTGGAATGAGTCTGGAATGGACTGAGGTAGGAATAGTCATTTCCATTCCAACGTTTAATTTTACTGAAGAATCAATCCAGTAATAGAATTCTTATTCCTGCTCTTGCGTTTGGTATGTTGGAATGATGCCCGGAATGGAATAAAATTTACATAAAACTGACCAAAATACCCTTGTTAGAATTTTTTATTTTTAGAAATTTTCTTATTTCAAGCCGACCCAAAATATAATTATTTACCTATTTTGATAGATTATCATTAAAACAACCACAAAATAACACACCTAAAACATCATTTACAATATCTTAAACATCATCAAAATATCTAAATAACAAATTACTAAACTTAAACATCACTTAAATTAGCTAAATAAAGTAATTAAGTTAACATTCATCCATAAGTTTAAAAATAATATCCACATTTTGATGTGATAAAGGGGCATTTTGATCTCAAGGAAAAATTATAAAGGAATGGTCATTCCATTCCTCTACCTCTCCAGTTCAATGATGATTTCATTACATACAGGAATGGTGATTTCGGAAGTAATGATCATTCCGCCACTTTTTTGCGAACCAAACGCGGAAATGATCATTTTGTTGGAATGACCATTCCATTCCGACCTTCATTACAACAAACCAAATGCTACCTTAAGGCTTGAAGGAAGGGATTCTAATTGCCCAAAGCATGAGATGCAAGCTTCAACCTATGGGTAGAACCATATAACTACGAGACTCACAAGTTGAGTAAGATATATAATATATTAATATAAATAGAAGATAGTTTGCCAATGGAAAATATATAGCAACTATGATACCCTGATACTTGTACAAGCCCAACGTATCTGTATCAGACCGATACAACACTTGTAGGGATGTAAACGGGTCAATTCCGGCCCGGAACCATATGGGGGCTAGTTTCTTGGTTTCGGACCCCGAACCGTTAAGGAGAAGGTGGCACCGGACCCAAAACCAGAACCATATATGGGGCGGGTTCGGGTCCGGGTCTAGGTAGAGTATGTTATGGGAAAAAAAATCTAATTATAAGGAAAGATTCTCTAAAATTGAGGTAATGTGTTGGGTCTAGAGGTGGCAATCGGGTCGGGTTGTGCTAAACGGGTCGAACCCGTTTATTAAACGGGTTAGACAAGCCTAACCCGCATCCGACCCGTTTATTAAACGGGTCAGAAACCCCTAACCCGCACCCACCACGGGTCAACCCGACCTGACCCACTTAAACCCGCATAACCATTGCGGGTTATACAGGTCACGTCGACCCGTATACTTGAATAAGTGAGTGATAAGTTTCTTTACAAGAAAAAATGTTAGAAATAAAACAGTTTTTTCATAAAAATAAAAAATATCAAAATAAAAAGATACTATAGAATTGAGTGATAAGTTTCTTTATAAGAAAAAGAAAATAATAACAATACAAGCATGGCTCATGCAAGACAAGCACATCGTAGTTCACAAATCATTTAAAAAAAAAACCATCCATGTAAGATGAATAATTCTAAGTTGTGTGACTCATGGTAAGCACAATGTGGTAGTGGAACAGCCCCTAGTCCCTAGTCCTTAGAGTTAAGAGTTAATGCCAATTGCCAACCCCCACGTACATTCTAATTAAGTATTGGTAATCTTAGACAGACTTAAATACAAGAATTAATGTGGGTTCTACGGGTCAAGCGGGTCAACCCTAACCCGACCCGCTTAATTGCGGGTCATGAATACTTGACCCGTGACCGACCCGCCTATCAAATGGGTTGGGTTAAGCGGGTAATACGTGGGTCGGGCGGGTCGGTTTGGCGGGTCGGGTCATATTTTGCCACCTCTAGTTGGATCCATGGGTCCGAACCAATGTGGAACCGGACCCAGACCTGTTTAGGTCACAAGTCCAAAAAAAAAAAAAAAAAAAACCCCTAAACCCAGATCCATTTATTTAGCGAGGCCTAAATAAGTACCCAAACCCGGTTTTTAACGGGTCGGAACCTCCGGTTAATCGGAGAATCGGGGACCCATTTACATCCCTAAACACTTGTATTGGTACTTGATACTTCTAGGGAACAAGTTTAACATATTCTACTTATAAAGTCCTTTATTTCATATAGTTCTTTTAATATTTTACTTCTCACCATAAAAAAATACTAGAAAGGGATGAAAACAATGATAATTTCATTGATTCGAAAGTTATCTAAAGAAAAACGTAGGACAGCTGTATTCGTATCCATGTCCTAGATTTTCAAAAGTGAGGAGTCGTATCCCCAATCCCGATATCAGTGCCTAGATCTAGATCCATATTGGGGCATCATAGTATAGCAAATAGCTGCAGTTTGGCAATTCTAAGCATTCAAATAAGTAAACTAGGAGTTACTTAAGTTAACCCTTGGTACATTAAAATAGAAACATTTCAAGTTATTGATATTAAGAGCTCTCCCTTTTTCTTGAAAACAAGATATATTAATGGGCATGTGCTCCCTGTTATGGAGTATGACTGAAACGCATGCATAGGATGACTGAAACGCGGGCGTAGCCTTAAATATGCCTCATGGTATATGCACATCCTTAATGCAAGCGACACCTGGCGTTATTGGGATGACTTATTTTGAGGGGAGCTGCTACGCATAAGCCCCAAATGTTTGTAAATATTTCTTTTTTCATCTTTGAAATTGAAAAGTCCTTGAAACAAGTGATTTGTAACTTCTGCTGTATGAATAGGGATAATAGTAGTTTGCATATATCTGGTGCTGATTTCTTTGTGAAGACTATTGGTGCCCTGTGGGATTTTGGCTTTCAGGGTTTAAACTACATATATTGCATTTTAGGTTTTCCATTTCCCCATTATTCTCTATGCATTGCACTTTAGTAATTTTGATCAAGGCTAATGATAGGATTGCTTGAATATAGATGTGTTGATGCTTTTAGAGTATGATATGATGTTTTGGTGGGCCTGGCGGCGGCGGCGATGTTTATCCACCATTCGACCTTGTGTTTATTAACACTAGTCATTTACCATGTTACACTGGGGTTTTGTAAAAAAAATTCTATGCTAAAAGGGTGGTAAAAAAATGAGCGGATATGTTACTTATTTCTTGGGCACTGATACTGTTACAACTGACAAAAAGGTTATTTGTGGGCACTGTTAGTGAAACTATGGGTGTCGTTAGAGGGTCTTCACCTGTGTCTTGATCAAAGTCATGAGTAGGAAGAACTCAAGGAACATCACCTTTTACAAGGTAGTGTTCTCCTGTTGGCATGTGAAAATTGATGTTTGATGGTGGTGCTAAAGGTAAATCTGGAAAGAAAGACTTTGGCGGTATCATTTGCAGCCACCATGGGAAATTTACCAGTATATTTTTGTCAACTAGAGGATGGCTTTAATGAGCTATGATGAAAATACAACATGGATAAGGCAAGGGCATCGTCATCGTCATCATTGTCATTGTTGATATCATCAGCACTATCATCATTTAGCATTATCCTCTTAGTTATCAGAATCCTACAAGTCATATCCCGAATCCCAATTCGTATCCCGAATCTTAAGAAAAACAATTCGTATCTATGTAATGAATCCCATTTGCAAATGAATCTTAGGATTTAGGTGTGAATCCTACGATTCGATACACGTTTCATTGAATCTTACAATTCAAACGATTCGACTAAGCGAGAATGGCTATAGCTAATAAGCTAATATTAATAATCTTTTACATTTTTTTCTTTCTTTATTCTCTCTTTCTTTTATTGCTTGTATTTTTAAAAGGTTATTTAGTAGTTAACGAAACCTCGTAAGAATTTTTTACAGCTTTGACAAGGTTTTAAAAATGAATAAAGAACATGTATTTAACTAAAGCATTCGATTGTTGGTGCTTGCTTATATCTTCTTCTTTTTTTAATCTATTTTGGTTTTTTTTCTTCATGAACACTTTCTTAACTTTTAGAGATATCTTACCGTGTAAGATTGATGGTTTGGATTTTATTTTATTTTTATATTTTGATTTAAAGATAATAAAAAATATGTATTGATACTTTTAACTTATTTAACTATTTTAAACATCATTTATTTCATATATATATATATATATGGGGGGTATTCAAGTGCATCTATCCCTCACCATGTGCGGTGAGGGACACTCATTTTTGGGAAGTTTCAAGTACAAAAGGAGATCTTCTCAAAAAGTACAAAAGTCCTTTTGTACTTAAAACTTCCCAAAAAGGGGTGTCCCTCACCACACATGGTGAGGGATAGATGCACTTGAATATTTTCCTATATATATAATAATAATATATATCATGATGTTTTTGATATGATTGTATGATAGACTTACTTGTTATTATATTTATACTACTATAAATGGAAAAATGGATGATTATGAATAATTACTTTTTTCCTTTTCTTTTAATTTTTAATTATTTTTCATTTTTATTAGAAAAATAAAAAATCCTATGATTCACGATACGATTCACGATTCGATTCGATTCATGGGTATGAACGATTTGCGATACAATTCCGATTTTGAAAACTATGTTGATCCTATCATTTTGCAATTGTCTTAAAGGGTTCAATTACTTAACAATGATGAGTCAAGGACACACTGTGGAGTGTAGACATGGGAGGGACACAAGCTTTACATTATAAATGAGGTGTCAAACATGATACGGTACATTTTTGTTGTCCTTTTCTAGTATCTAGTTATCATGGCCAATGAGGCAGATGTCAACACCCTTCTCACTAGTGGTAGGTAGCTTTTGTGTTCAAGTTCCTGTGATGTTATTTAAGGTGGTTCATTCTGCAAGTTCCAACTTCCAAGGGATGTCCAAGGTTCCAGTTAGCTTTCGTCAATGGTGGCTTGACTGGATGGGATTGGGGATATTGCTAACTTTGTTTATTTACGGTTGCATATTACACAACTGACCAACTTGGTAGGTGATCATCTTGCCAAAGAAGGGGCTGATAGAACTCCCTTGGTCATGGATTCTTAGAATCTTCTTTCATTGGATTTTATCTCTTTTGTAATTTTTTATGGCTGGATGCATTTGTGGGTTTTAGTTGCATTTTTTTTATAATGAAGTAAGTACATCCACTTTACAATGAAGTAACAACAACAATTGAACCTCATTCCATCAAACTGGGGTTAGCTTAGAGTACTACTACTATTAATAAGAACAACTTATATTTTATGGAATGATTTCTCCCCAGGAGAGAATGGTGTACTTAAACTCGCAAGTGCATTGCTTCTTTCTCTTATTACTTGAAATTCTAATTCTCTATTGCTTCTCTTGTAGGTGTGGACTTTAAGATCAAAATGGTTACCATCGGGGGGAAAAAGCTGAAGCTCGCAATCTGGGACACAGGTAACTGCATGCTTTCTTGTTTCTAGCTTAGCATCTGATGTCATGACTAGTTTCTCACTAGTTATAGCTCAGTTGCTCCTTTTTTTAAGTATTTCCCTAGTTTTAATTTCTGGTTCTCTATTGATGACAAGTTACTTACCTATGATGATAATCTTTTTCAGTTGAAGAAAAAAATATATGCAAATAAGCTTTGTTTGAAATGGTCATATACTATATAGAAATAAGTTATAATTGTGACACTTTGGTGTCTTCATTGATCTTTTTCTGTCGTTCTTTTTTCGACATTCCAATAAAATTAATTGCTGCCAAGCTTCTCGGGGAAGATCTAATCCTGATATGCTACATTACGGGGGTGTTTGGAAACAAGATATTTTAAGACATTTTGTTATATTATCTACTAGTTTAGAATATAATCTATTCACCAAATAAGAAGGTATTTGGATAACTTAGAAAGTATCTTACAATATCTCACTTTCTTCTAAAAACCTTCAAATTACATTATTCAAGGATATGCTGTATAAAATAATTTTTTGTTACAAAGTCTTTCCTATATATGAAAGAGTCCATGGGAAACCATTAATCATAGTGGCCCACTATAAGTTTTAACATCAATGATCCTTAGAAGGGTGCAACTATGACTCCCAATATTAGATTGGCCCCACAATGCTTAGAAATTTAATGTGAGGTCCTATAACCATATCACAATTACAGCGCCCTTCTTAATTATCAATATTAGGTAGGTCTTACTAATGTCACACTAGGGAGCCTTCATCGTGATTACCAATATTAGGTGGGTTGCATACTACTAAAATTAGCTAGGTTTCTTATTAATTACCAATATTGAATTGTGTGATTGCAATTATCAGTTTATCAACATTAAATGGGTCCCACTATTTGATAGCTCCCCTTGTGTTAATATAACTACCAATATCAAATGGGCCATGGATTCGTCAATGATGTTTGACATTAGATAAGGTTTTACAAAAAAAAAAAAAAAAAACCAAACAAACTAGATAGGCCAATTTGTGGTAATCACCTTTAGATACATTACACTATGGCTGTCAACATTTGGCGGACCTACCTTAATTAAAATACATTGCTTGGATCTCAAGGTTTTAACATTTAATCCTGTGATTTTTTAACAATAGTGGGCTACCATTATATATTAAGCTAGAGGCTTTTTAGTTAATTTTGACTGTACATTTAAATTTTGACCAACAGTTATTTCCAGTTTTCATAACTGTTTTCTCCTCCACTTTCCCCACTTCCACCTCGCTCCCCCTTGTACCCATCTACCCTACTTTTAACAAACATGCAACTCACTTACCTATGGAGATTCTACTCATTGCATTCCCTCATCTCTTATCATCCACTAATTTCAACTCTCATTCTACCTTTATTTTGCTCCTTTAGTTTCCTACGTTTCATAGATGACAATGAGGAGAAAGTTTATAGATGGAGGAATCAAGAGATGAATCATTTGCTTTTTCATATATTTGAATTTCATCTTCCACAAATGGGATACACGTGTTTTTGCTTCTAATCTTTACTCCATCTTTTAAAAAAAAATTATATTTAGTTTCCTAAGTATTGGACACTTTTATAGTAATGTTCATTCCAAACTTATTCGTCATTTATATTTTTATAAATCAATTGATGTTTAATTTTTTATGTAATTATGTCTAAATTTATAGATATTTAATTTATAACGTAGATTCATTCCAAACTTATTCTTCATTTATATTTTTATAAATCAATTGATGTTTAATTTTTTATGTAATTATGTCTAAATTTATCGATATTTAATTTATAATGTAGATTCATTTTATGGCTGTTAATCTTAATTTAATGGGCAAACCTATTCTATGATAATGAAAACTTACAATATTTAAACTTGTTGATATTATATTATGCATTTATCCAAACGCCCCCTAAGTTCGCAGAAAATCTGACTATATACTGCCATCAGCATTCATCAGTACCATACTGCTGGACCCACCTTTTTCTTCTCTTTTTAGTCTAACAGGTGTCATATTTCCTATCAAACATATCAAGGAATAAAAGAACAGAGAAAGGAAATTGGTCTAATTGCGCTATACGAAGGCAAAAAAATATAAAAGGATAAATGGACAAAACCAAATTGAATCATAACCATAGGTCTAAATACAAAGATTTCTCAACACCCTTTTAGCCAAAGAATTATTGACCTTTTTCGCTTCACTTGAGATATGTTGAAGCAATAAATCAATGGATAAACAGAGTTCCTTAATCTCACTTGGTAATGATTAGTTGTAACATGCATCAACTTCTTTCTATTTATTTATTTATTTATTTTATCGGCCATCACTTCCCCTTATGAGATTCATAAGGTTGAGCATCTGCTCTAGCAGTAGCGAGGGCATTCATTAGCATAAAGAATTTCAAATTTACTATTCCCAGTAAGATTTGTGTTCATGTGTTTATTCTGTGCTGATTAATTCTAAATGAATGAGTTTCCTTCTCCACGGTGTACTCATCTATGGTTTTCTGATTTTTTGATTGACTTGGTGATTGCATAAACTGAACAGAGTCCAACTAACATGATCTGTGAAATCTGTTGTTTAAATTTCAATTACAGAATCCTGAATTTCCTTTGCATGGTTGTCATGAAACTCATTTCCCCTAAAATGTTTGTTTTTTTTTTTTCTCAGTTCCTGTTTCTCACATTCATTTAATGCTTAATAAAAAAAAATTTTAAATGAGCCATTTCATGCATTCAATTTTGGTTAATTTCCTGCATCAATTTTTCTTTATGGCAACTATGGGTTTTTTGTTTCCCAGCTAAGTTTGCTACCTTTTCTTTCATTGGTTCTGACTTCTGTCAACTGTGTAGTTTTCACTCTGCAGAAAATGTTTCTTCTTTTTTAATGTTTTCCCCCCTTTCTCTTTACCAGTCTGGCATAAGAATTTGATTTACTAGAGGAGTGAGATAAGTTGCAATGTTCTTTGCTTCACACTTTCACTACAAGCTGTAAATGCAGAAGGATTGCTTGTATATTAGTTGACTCCATACATTGGTTGTTTTTCTCGTCATGCAGCTGGACAAGAACGATTTAGAACACTTACAAGTTCATATTATAGAGGAGCTCAAGGAGTTATAATGGGTATGTGTATTCTTTAAATATTTGTGGAGAAAGTTAAATATTTAGTTTCATACCTGTAATTTTACTCCTTTCCTTTCCAATGAAACAGTTCTCTTATTGTAGTCATTCATATATTATGCAGGAATCACACATCTTTGTTGATTAGTGGGGATGGATAAGATTTTAAAATGAACCACTTATGAAGCATAAAAGTTTGCATATTGTTTATACGTGATGTTGAAATTGTGGAATACTTTTTATTGCAATGCCCACTTGCTTTTGTCTTTATGGCCATTTTCTCTAAAGCAGTTTGGGCTGCTTTTAGAGATGTCAATGGACCTGTGATACCTGCTTACCTGAAGGACCTGAATTGAAAAACCAGATGTGGATTCTCTCTGAGACCTAATTGATAGTCATGTCTGTGTTCAGGTCCAGCCAGTTTGTACATGTAATACCATGTACCAAGTGATACTTGTAAAATAATATATACTGTATAAATATTTGTTAATATGTACTAGTATTATTATATCCATTGCCAAACCACTAATAGCTTAGTGGCAAGCACCTCAATCTCACAATGCTGACCAGGGATTGGTCCATGGTCCTCACATTTGGAAGTACCATTCCTTGACCAGTGATCCAAATTCCAATCTAGCTTTAGTTTATATATAGTAATGGAACTCAAAAGAGCTTACAGCTTAGTTGGTATGGGTGTATGGCGCTTATTGTCATGAACTTGAGGCTGAAGGTTTGATTACTGCCATCTCAAGCTTGGGTCATGCATGGAGTCGGGCCTGGGTCCATCAGAGTGGGGCTTGGTCCAGGTTTAGGGTTTGGGTCTGGTCCACCATGGGCTCATCCCGAACCCAACCCATCTGCCTCCTAGGTGCTTTAGGTCATCCTGTGTGATAGTGATAGATTTATTGACTTCTTGGAGATGTCTGTTTTCTACAATAGGGGTTTGTTCTCTTAGAAATTGATTCTATATGCTATTTTAATTTTTAGGGTCTGTTTGATGAGAAAGATAAAAATTGATTTTTCAATGATAAGGTGGACAATAGAGCAATGGCCATTGCACAGTGGAACACGGTCACTATTGCAACCTTTTGGTCGTGGGTTCAAGTCATGTCATAAATAAAAAAATGATATTTTTTTGAATGGTGAAATGTATTAATCAAATCAAAGCATAAAGGACTTTTCATAGGCCGTTGGAGTCAGAGAACTTTTAGGTCATTGGATTTTGGATTTATAGTTTACAGAGGAATATGATAACCATATTCAGGTTACTCATTTGGAGTCACCTCCTTTAGGTGTTTTAAGGCCAAGTTTTTATGATAGCTTCAGATAGGAAACCTGTAAGGTTGGAATACATGTAAATACTAGAAAGTTCAGCAGTTCCATGGTGCAATAATTTCAGATCTGGCTCTGACTAGTAATGTGAATGAAGGCTCGAGTATTTGTTCTTTCTCTTTTGAAAAAATGTAGGGAGCTTATTACATTGGGTGCTATGTTAGTGGAAAATTTCCAATTGATTAGAGGAAATCTGGCACCTTGCACAGTCATGACAATATAAGCTATGACTAGTTCTATGGTCAGCAAATTCAGATGCAGATTTAAGGATGGATTTTTTACTTTGAGACCTTTATATCATCTTGTGATGTTGAGGTTCTTTCCCACTGTTTTTTCAGCATCATGGTCTCGGCTATAGTTTCCTTCATAAATATTGTCTAAAAAAAAGAAAAGAAAAGTAAAGGAAAAGGAGAAACCATCATGCCTGGAGGCTGAAGATCGATGAGCCCCATGATAAAATAGCTGTCTGAACCTCTTCTGTGATTGTACTAAAAGGGAATGAGCGTAGAATTAAATTGCTAATTATCCAATTTCAGTCCCTACAATTTTCCTTAAACAGTAGTCTAAAAATTTACAATCTCCTTCTTAACCTCCATCCTGTTTTGCAACATATTTTCCTTCCACTTCCATTAAATGAATGCTAGCATTCCTACGACACACTAACAATGCCATAGAGACACATATTTTTCGTTTATCAATAATGTGAAATGATTTTGTCTATAAGAGAAATATATTGCATGTAAAGTGCAACCTCAGCCCCTTCCAGTCCCCACGACAAAGGAGTATCCAGAATTTATCTTGACCATCATGACTCTCGATCCCTTGTTTAGCTAAAGCTTCTGTACACACTGCTTCATTGCACTTACATATAAATGCGGAAAGAAACTGGCACTGACTTGTTTAAACCTAGTCGCCATGGTTCACCATTTGCCCAAGTGAGTGAGTGACCACTTCCTTGAAAAAAGGATGACCGAGCACCTACCTTTAAATATCCTCTAATGCCCTGCACTTTGCCCAAATCTCACTCAACCAATTCTTTCAATCCCACCAGACCTGAAAAACATAGCCAACCTCCTTAATTTGATCATTCAGAAATTTTTGACATTATAAATATATGCTTAAAAACTCGTCATCAAGCACACTTCTATGAACTCTCTTATCATCTAGATCTAACAACTTTTTCTCTTCTTAAGAATCAGAAGATTGGATACTTGGCATGATATTGCCAAGCTCATCCTCAACCCAAAGAATGTAGTAGTTTTCCACTCTTCCAATTTATGCCTTAATAATTCTGAAATCCACCTCATTAAGCCTCTGCATATTCTCATGCAGTTTAATTTCTACTATCTGCAATAATTGTTTTCCTTTTTTTTTTAATGGATTTTTGTTCGAAATTTGATGTGGTTATTATTATTGTGCATTGTTCTTTTTATTTTTTTTATATTGCGAAAGAGCTATCATAATATTGTCTGGTATTATTACAGTGTATGATGTAACACGGCGGGAAACATTTACAAATCTTTCTGATGTTTGGGCTAAGGAAGTAGATTTGTATTCAACCAATCAAGACTGCATCAAGATGCTTGTTGGAAACAAAGTTGATAAGGTATTTTTGTGGAGATTTCCAATTAGCACTGTTGTTTCATAAATTGATTTCAGCAGAAATGAGCATGGTTCCCAACATTCTTTATCTCACCTTTTTAATTTTCTTGGCTTATTATCTTAAATTATTTCTATAGCTATGTTGATATTTCTTGTACAATATGTGTACAATATGTGCATAAAAAGCATGAGAAAACTCATAATATTTTATTTTTCCAGGAGGGTGAAAGGGTTGTCACAAAGAAAGAGGGAATTGACTTAGCTCGGCAGTATGGATGCCTTTTTCTTGAATGTAGTGCAAAAACTCGCATTAATGTAGAGCAATGTTTTGAAGAGCTTGTTTTGAAGGTGCACACCAAACTGATCTCTGTTTTTATTTTATTTCTTGGTCAAGTAGAGAATTTATTTGAATTGTACCTTGTACCATATCACTTTATGTTACTTCCCTACTTTGTTTTCAAAATCATGAATAAGATACTAGGTTGCAATTTTCAATTTTTTTCTATTAAAGGACCAAAATTAGGATGTTTTCTGGCCTTACTAATTTTGGACCTGTGTTTGGTGTACAAATGGGCGCAGTGCTTTTGTCTTTCCATTGTTTATTGTAATTTGTAAGCACCAACCATAGCATGAAGAGAGGGAAATTATAGTTTTGGGAATGATATAATAATGAGCTTTGATGTTATTTTGTGAACTAGTCCACAATGCACACTCTAAAATGATAATAGAAAAGGAGCTCCAGTGCAATGTTAAGGGTCTTGGAGTATGTGGAAAGAAACATGTTTAAGAAGATATGACTAAGGTGAATGGGATATTGTACAGAGGAGGGTGGAAGATTGCTAAAAATAGAGGTAGGATGCCTTGACGACATTGTTTCTGTCTAAGTTGCATGAGTAAGGCACATATGTCAGAATTGAGTATTTCTATGAGGTGTTCAATATGGAAAATCACAAAAAATAGGATTCTAGTGCTAAGCGTGATATTTAAATAATTCTAGGTAAGTGCTTATTTTTAATATGGAAATTTTCAATTTAATTAGAGCTGGTTGGCATTTTTTTAAGAAGGATTTTTGTGACATGTTGTCAGAGTTTCATGGTAAAGGCCGGTTGAATAAAGACCTCAATGCTGCCTTAACTATTATTCAGAAGATTTCAAACCCAGTTGAGTGGAAAGATTTTAGGTCCATTTACTTGGTGGGTTGTGCCTATAAGTTGTTATCTTTGGACTTCAGCTAACAGACTAAGGTCTTCCCTTATGTTATTAGCCCTAGTCAAGGGCTCTTTGTACATCATGAAAAATTCTTCATGGGATTTTGATTTCTAATGAACTTATTAACTCTAGGAACCGAGCCTACAAAGGAGTTATCTTCAAAATTGTTTTGGAAAAGGCTTCTGACCATGTTTGACTAGAAGTTTGTTGACTATATGTTGGGAAGATTTGGCTCTGAATATAGATGGAGGAGTTGGATGAATATCTTCTACTTCTTTCTCTGATTTGGTGAATGGTTCTCCTTCTCATTTGTTTAAGGCTTCTAGAGGACTTAGACAAGGTGATCCTGTCTCCATTTCTTTTTACCTTGGTTTTTTTTTTTTTTTTTTGGTAAAATTCTTTTTACCTTGGTTGTGGAAGCATTGGGAGCTCTCCTGTCTAAGGCTACGGAGTTGGATCTTATCAAGGGTTTTGATGTAGCATGTAATGGTGAAGCAGTTACTTATTTTCAGTTTGCAGATGATACTTTTCTTTTCAGACCTTCTAGTTGGGAAGAGATTGTTATGTTGAAGAGAATTCTAAGATGCTTCCACTTGGTCTCAATTTCGAAAGTTAATTTGTCCAAGAGTGTTTTAGTGGGGGTTGGGTGTAAGGAAAATGTTGTGTAGCCATTCACAGACAAGTTGCATTACAAAATCAAAGACCTCCATTTCAATATCTTGTGCTGCCTATTGGTGCCAATCCGAGATCAATAGCTTTTCTGGACCCAATAATTGAGAATTTTGGGAAAAAGCTTTTTCTTGGACAAATCAATATCTTTCTATTTGGGTTGGGGCAGTGGTGGTTTTGAGAGTTCGTAGAATCACTATAATTAAAGCAACTCTTACCAATTTGCAGGTGTGCATTGTGTCATTGTTCAAAATGCTAAAGA
The DNA here is from genome assembly GCA_003546025.1 of Camphora micrantha. Lineage (NCBI taxonomy): Eukaryota > Viridiplantae > Streptophyta > Magnoliopsida > Laurales > Lauraceae > Camphora > Camphora micrantha. The sequence continues at coordinate 14,727,788 of QPKB01000005.1, read as the reverse complement.
AGGTGGCTGATGGATTGGATCAAATAAGGAACAAATAATTATTGGAGGGGCAAAAGACATAAGAAAAGACTTCATCTTATGAAATGGAGTGATGAGCTTGGCTCCTCTAGGGTGGAAGTGTTTTGTTGTTTGGCAGCGGTAGATAAAATTTATATGGTGGATAGTCCGAGGAGGGGAATCCCTGTGTATTCCTTTTCTGAAACTTGTTCTTGGGCGTGTTTGGATGTATGGTGAATTGAATTAAAGTGAGGTGAAGCATCAAATCGAGAGAGAACAAAATATAGGGGGTTATGATGGTCTTTTGTTTTTAGTTGTTTGATTGGGAATCTTTTGAACTTTTTGTGTAAAAAGAAGATATTTTTTGTTATTTAGTGGAGAAAAGAGGTTGCTTTTTTACTTTTTTTTTTTTTTAATGAGTGAATTTTGAATTTGTGTACTTTTGATATGATCCCTTGTCTTTTCTTGTCTGGATAATGGAGGCTTTACTTCACTTTTAACTTTACTAGTGAATTGCCAAACACGAGCGCACACCTATTCATGGTTGTTGTTTGATATTATGGAGGATTATTCCCTTGTCAATTCTTTGGTCAATTTGGAAGGGTAGAAAGGACTGTATCTTGGAAAGTTTAATGTGGATGGTGTAGCTAGAGGCAATCCCGGGCCAGCAGGTATTGGCGGTGTTTTACATAATTGTAGAGAGGAAATTCTTTATATATTCTCTAAGCATGTAGGTATCAAGAGTCAAATGAGGTAGAATTTTGGTTATTCTTGAAGCTCTTCAGATTTTCTCTCCCCTTTCATGGATTCTTAGTGGAGAGTAATTCATCAAATTGCATAGTGTGGGCTTTGTAGATGGAAAAGGGAACTTAGAGGGCTGCATTTTCACTTTAATGAGGCTAAGGCTTGGTATCTTCTTTGCGTGTAATCTTCTAGCACATGGGTCATTCGGCTAATTGTCTTCTGCAGATGTTCTAGCTTAGCAAGGCATTTCTAGAGTTTCTCCTTTGGATGCTTTGATCATGTAATTTCTGGATCTTTTGGTTTAGGGCGTCGGGTATAAAGCTCTTATACCCTGCTTTCTTTTCTCTTTGTATGTTGGTGTAATCTTCTTCTTTAATACATTTACCTTATAAAAAAATAAATCATAAAAATAATATGAGAAGTAGCACTTATAAAAATAACATACAGATCTTATCTAAACAATCTAAGTAATAATCAAATCGCGGACTGACAGTCTAATGTAAGAAATGGGCAGTAATGTTTATCAAATTTATATAGGCAAATCTTCCTGTGAGCACAGTGCTCTTCGTCTTACAGCGGGCAAGGGAAACAAAGTGGGCCCATCTGAATGGACTGGGCCGTTGTATTGATGGTCTTTTTTTTTTCTTTTGATATAAAGGCATTAAACTTGTGGGTCACAGATGAAGAAACAAGTGCGTGTCTGTATGTGGTTTTATATATATTTATATAGACACACATACACACACTTACAAGAACAATTCTTAAATTGGCACTAGAAGAATCCCTGAAATTGTTTGGATGCGGTGATGTGTTTGACATGGATATGTGGCATGTCCCCACGCATCCATCAATGATTAACTTGGGAGCTTCGAAATAGTTACTAATTTCTATTGGTTTCATCCCGTTTGTTGGTGATTTGTTTTCCTAGATGCAACTTGGGAGATGGGGAAAAGTGTTTGTTTTCATCTGGATAAAGTGCAATCAAGAAGAGGATAGGGTGCAAGCCACTAAAAATATGTTGCTTGGGGTGGAGAAGCCGTGTATTGAGAAAAGCCTCTTTTAGTTGGAATAGTAATGGGAGAAGGAACAATGCGAGTTTAACAGTAAGCATCATAGTTATGCAGCGTAACCATCAGAGCCTGCATGATTTCCAACAATGCCCCTCCCCCTCTTTTTCCTTGCTATTTGTGCGGTGTTAAACCATTTTACATGTTGGATGTATCATTCAACTGTACCCTGCATAAGTTTAGAAGTCGTGTTAAGCATTTAAGGATTGGTCACAATTGCACCCTGTTACCAACGTAGCCGGCTTGAGATCATCTTCTCTCTATTTGTGCAGTGTTAATCAGTCACAGTTGCATGTGAGTATCTGTCACAGTTGCAGTGTAAGCTGCACAAAGCTTAGAAGCCATGTGAGCTTCTGTCATAGTTGCACCATCCAACCAACACACAGGCCATTACAGCACTTCAGATTCTATTCCTGCATGGGGATTTTATTACAGTGTTTTGACAATTTGATTCCTTGTCTGCTTGTAACAAGTAATAGATAACTATCTCACGCATGAATGGTAATGCAGATATTGGATACGCCTAGTCTCTTGGCAGTGGGCTCATCAGGGGTAAAGAAGAACATTTTTAAACAGAAGCCTCCGGAAACTGATGCTTCAACCAGTGGCTGCTGCTGATAATTATAATCTGCTTAGGGGTATACATCGCATTCTAATCCTGTTCCAGAATCTTTAGATGGATCTCAATCACGAGGTCTGAATGCTTTGGAACAGTGATACAATCCACAAAAATGGCGCAGAACTAAGGATATTTGCAAATTTATCGATCATTGCATGTATTTGGATAAAATCCCAGTTGTCAATTAATTCATATATTTATCTGAATGGTGTGCAACTGCAATTACATCTGTAGAAGAGAGTGGCCCCATTTCTTTGTTCTTTTTCAATGATTAGAACTGCACATTTGAAGATCAAGCCTTTCATTTGCAAATCATGAAAGAAAAGATTAGTGTGTTTAAAGACGTGACCAGATATATGCTCAGCCAATAAGTTCACTGATAATCAAAGAACAAAAACTGAGATTAAGACAACAAAATCCTTCCAAAGCTTAAGAAACGGACCAAAAAATGACCACCTCGTCTTGAACACAGGTGGATGGATTCTTTTGGATGTGTAGACCCAATATCAGAGTAGGATCAAATGATTCTTCCAACACCCAATATCAGAGTGTGATCAAATGATTCTTCCAACACGCTCACAGTTATGGTTGCTGACACCTAGTATCACACACATGCCCTGGGATCGATGGAGCGAAATTTTGAGTTTCCCCACGGTGCTTGGATATTCATAGGATTAATCCTCATCCATGTCGATCGTTGTCGTTGGTTTTTTTTTTTTTTTTTTTTTTTTTTTTTTTTTTTTTTTTTTTTTGTGTGCGCCTTGGTTTTTTTTTCTAATGACCTGCCAGGCCAAAGCCAGTAGTGACGATCTAATGTAAACACTGGCACACCCAAGCTTACGCTATTAAATTATTAAATATTTTTTTCAATTGTTAGCAACATTGTAATATACCTCTGTCAGGTTGCGTAGGTTGAAGTGGGCCCAAATATTGATACAATTCACAATAGGATCCAAAAAGGGCCCATGCCAGGATTTTTTAAGTCGGGTCTAGTAAACTGAATGTCCATTAACATTCCTGTAACCCTTGTATCAAAAATAATAATAATAATAATAATAATAATAAGCATCGCTGTAATCCAATACAATAGTAGCATACAGTAAAAGAGACATTTTGTAGAAATATTTCACTTTCCCATGTACAACTGGTGGCACTTATGCATCACCTTACTCCCACTATATATAGCTCAACTGCAAGCAGAATCACTCGATGCCACCGTGGTTTCGATAAGATAGCTGGTCGTCTAACATGACATTGACTTTTTGCCTCTTGCCATAAACATCAGGATCCAAATTGGAATAACTAGAGATCTCTATCCTGTGATGCCAATTTCTCCAACCAAGAAACATGAGAGCTCTCATCTGATCTACTCCAATTCAATTTACCATCCAGAGCTATCAGTCAGCCCCACAAAATTACAATCACCACAGGCCAATATTTATAAAAAAAAAAAAAAAAAAAAAAACAAACCAACAACAATATTCTGAGTCTATACACCTGATCCTACAAGTTTCAAAACAACAAAATACCACCAATCCTGACCAGATTAGGTTGCACGGAACTCGATGATTTAACAATGATGCTTGATTAGTGAGCCAGGTGAGATATAGCACCCCTCCCTAGACGATGTGCTTGAACAGCACATGCGCAATGCACAGATGTTAGGTTGAGGCATCCACTGATGATGAGAGAATGCCTCCCAGGGCAAGTATGGAGAGCCGGGAATGAATCACAAACAGCTTGAACTGCAGGTGGGGTGAGGGCAGTACACTGGCTGATATTGAGGCTGATGAGGCCTTCTTCACCGTAGTCGAGGATCGGAGACTCCCAGAGGTCATGCTTACCTTTTACCCGGCTATTGGCCAGAGAATACATTGACCTGTCCGTTATGTTCTGGCAGTAATATAGATCAAGAGATCTCAGATGATGGCATCTGTTTGACAATGCAATCACGCTTGCATCTGTAGAAGGGGGCAAGAAAAGGGAGGCAACCAATTAACATAATACCTTCACAATAATACTAGAGTTATATATAGAACAAATCACTCAGATTAGCAATAATTTGAACAATATTAACTACTGGGCATCAAGTCTGCAGTCAGAATTGTAATAGTACTGGTTTAACAGACTTTTAGTAATACTAGTTAAGAGGTAACTCTTTTACCTTTCTTCCAATTAAGATATTAATTTAGCCCCACAAAAGACAAAATGCTCCCATTGTTGGGAACAAAAAAAAGAAACAAATTGCCCACCCCATATTCCACATCTAGGCCTCCCTAGCAGGATTTTAACACATTCACTGTATTTTGTAGCATCTCTTTTCTTTAAGATGATTTATAGCAGTCGTCCTCAAATAGATCTGTAAAAATGAAGCTTTTTTTTATGAGATCCACAGAAGAATGGAAGGCACCAAACATGTGTTTAGGATGCCCAAATAACAATAATTAGCATAGAAATGCAAACAAGCTATGCTCTAATATAAATAAGATGTGTTCTTGGTAGCTTTTATGTTCAAGAGAATTGAAACAGCCCCAGCGGACAAATAATAACGTAGGTAAAAGTGTAAAACTAAAACGGGCCTGAAGCATACAATCCCAGTTCACATTTAGTTCGTATTCAAGTTCCAATGAATACAATCCAGAAGCTAGAATCATATCCCACACACTATTTCTCAAAGAGTAATAATTCAAAAGGTGAACATTCAAAAGAATAATAATAGTCATAATAACATATACCTGTTATAAGTACACAGCCACACAAGTCCAGAATTCTTAAATCTGGACATCCAAATGCCAAACTAATAACTCCTTTATCACTGACACCCTCACACCAACCCAAATTCAAGGACTGCAACTGGCTGCAATTATGGGCAATAGCCTGGAGCAAGAAAAAGTAGAATAGATATTACAAGAAAGATCTTTTTAGGGTAAATAAACCAAATTTCTAGTTATTCCAATACCTGCAAAGCTGTATCTGTTGCAGTCTCAACACACCCACAAAGATTCAAGCTTTTCAAGTTCCTACAAACAGTGGTCAGATATGCAAGGGCAGCGTCACTGAAGGACGAGCACCCGCTAATGTTGAGTTTAGTCAGGCAGGGACAGCCATGGGCTAAAGCATACAATGACAGGTCACTGAGCTTACGGCTTTGGCTAAGGTCCAAGTCATGCAGGCAATGACAGTTGTTTGCAACAGCCATTACAGCATCATCCTCAAGCTGTGGCTTACTTTGGCGCAAGGTTAGAACCTGCAACTTAGTGAACTTGGGAGCCAGTGATAGCACAAGCTTGTTCAAGTTGTCCTTACACCTGAATGAACACGGCACAGAATTTACATTCATTACTAAACTTTAACGCTTACATCCAAGAAAGAAAAAAGCACAAATAGTAAAGCTGTCATGAGGAAGTTACATGGAATATCAATACCAAAGTTGTGTTAAGAAAATAAAATGTACTCTGGCAGTGTGAGAAAGTAGATTTTTTTTTTTTTTTTTAGAATAACATTAAATAAAACTGGCCCTCACAGACTCAATCCTTGGACCTCTCCCAGAGAGTACGCCTTACCAGTTACCACTACATCCTGTCCTGGTTCAGCAATGCACGCTGTTTATTTAATTATTTATTAATTGCCAGTGATTTTTCTGGACTTCAAGACGTACAAGTTGAAAAGAATGATGCTAAGAAAGAGAAAGCCGTAAGACAGGTACAGAGCATATAACAATTTACATGAATGAAGTACAAAGCCATAATATTCATTTCAAAACTAAGGCAGAAAAGCATATCTATAAGCTTCTAAAGATTAAGAGAAAACAAAATTGGAGACCTTGACCATGTAAGATGCACTAATGATAACAATGAAAGAATGATTATGAGGAAGTTAAAGATAAATATACAGACATATTAAAATACCAAACATACAAAGTAAAGACAACTTCAATTGAGGTCATTATTGCAATTTTAGCAATCTCATCATCATATAATCATGGAGATGTAGTTTCCCCTTTATTGTTGTAATTCACTTCTATAAAGAAACTGACTATGTGATTCAAATACACAATTCATGACACATGTTTTTCTTTCCTCTTTGAATCGTAATATGGCATCAAAGCCCTCATCATTTGTTATTCTCGTGGATGCGAAACAACACAGAGAACAAGAGATTTGGAGAAGTTTTTGTGTTGGGTTAATGCTCTCAACCACTCTATTTATAAGGAGTCTTAAATGCACTATTAGTAATGACTAACGAGCTCATCTACATTAGTATAATGTGGTGTGACTTAACTACTTGAGTGTAAGAAAATGTATAGTACATGAGAATTTATCAAGTAATACACTTAGAGATTATGGTATACTGAGGCCCATACGAAATTAAGTCTCTTCACAACCTCCCCTCCTCTTAAGCTCACAATCAATGGGGAGCAGGGAGCATTGAGAGCTTGAATAGCAGCTGCAGAATACTAGGAGTGGGATGAGGGGCCTGGTCAGCAGATCAACAGGATGATGTAGGGAGATAGCATGAAAAAGTATAGTGTGCTTGCCACGATGATTGTGAACAAAGTAACAGTTGGTCTTTATATGCTTGGTGCGCTCAAGGAAGTCATCATTGTGAGCAGTCTCGAGAGCACTCGCACCATCATAGTATAAAGTTGTTGTAGCAGGTAAGAAGATACCCATATTAGCAAGCATCCAATGAAGGGAAATAATCTCAATTATAGCTACGAGCTAAGGTAATATTCAAGTCTCAGCAGAACAATGAGAAACAACTAATTGCTTATTTTCCAAGAGATCAAAGTGGAGCTAAGAAAAGTCACAGAAATCCATAGTAGATCTGCATGTGTCAATACATCATGCCCAATCAAAATCGGAGTAAGCAGTATATTGAAGAGAGCAATGACCATAGAAAAGAAGCGCTTGAGTCATGGTACCTTGAGATTAGCACAAAATACGAAGAATAGCAACCCAATATATAAAAAGTAGGGGCAGACAGCCAGAGACAAACTTTCATTAAATAAAGCAGACAGTACAAGAGATAAGTACTGAAAGCAAAAGACAACAAAGTAGGAAAAAAAAAAAACTAAAACCAGCAAACTAAGGCCCTTGGACTGACCATTTGGACTGAAAAGACTAGAGAGCTGAGTGAAACTCAGGTAGACAAGACTTTCAACAACTTGTTGATAGCGGGTGGGGTGAAAGAAAGGAGTGTCATCAGAAATTGAGAGCTTTTAAATGGTCTCAAGTGGAGTACAAATAGTTTTGGAGTTGGTAAGTCATGCTCTTTGAAGGTCTCCAAGATACTTCCATCTGAGAAAGAAGATAACTCTGAGGAGAGTAGACAACTTCTATACCCAAGACGTATCACAGACGACCAAGATCCTTCATATCAAACTGCGAGCTGCATAAGGTATTGAGAGACTAGATTCCTTCTTCATCATCACTTGTGATAAGCATATCATCAACACAGAGAAGAATAAGCACACAACTATAGTCAGTATAAAAGAAAGACAGTGAGGAGTAATTAAAACTCTGCGAAAAGCCAATACTGAGAACGACATTGTTGAAGCGTTCAAACCAAGCACGTGGAGCTTGTTTGAGTCCATAGATGCAAGAAAACATAGTGTGCAAGATGAGGAAGTCCAGGAGTCAAGGCTATATAAATCACTAATGTTATAAGGCTATTTAAGAAGATATTCTTGACATCCATTTGATACAATGGTCAATGACGACCAGCAGCAACAAAAATGAGAGTGCAAACAGTGGTCATTTTGGCCACTGAAGCCAAATTCCTTTTTATAGCTTTTCACAACTAAGCGAGCCTTGCAGCGAAAAATACATCCATCAAATTAAGTCTTGATTCTATAAACCCATCTTGATTCTATAATCCCATTTGAATCCAGTAACATACATGCCAGTAAGAAGAGGGACAAGATCCCAGGTATGAGTCTTGCGCAAGGCCGCAAGTTCCTTGGCCATAACAATTTACTAGTGAGACGAGGTTGAGGATTCTTTGTATGCCTAAGGCTCGGTATTAAGAATGAAGAGCTTTCTTAAACAAACACCCCCCCCCACCCACCCCCACACACACAAAAAAAAAAGAATGAAAAGCTGCAAGGAACTGTTTCTAAGCTAGAGTAAAATGGGGAAAACAACATAACCATTACAACTAATGGGTTTGCGAGTGCAGTGAGGATACCTCCGAGGTGTCTCATCAACCCAGGGAGCAGGGTCAGCCAATAAGTTAGAACTTAGGCGGCACTCTTGCTAGTTCACGAGCTCGATGATGATAGACACGAAGTTGAGGAGCAGCGAGTGAAGAATGGAGACTGATCATAAGGAATAGGTCAGAGAATGAATCAAGGGAATAGGAGAAAGGAAGGTCAGGAGATGGAAAGGCAACAGGAAGAAAATAGAAGGGGACATATTTAAGAAAAGTGACATGGAGGAGATGCAAAATCAATATGCTTGAGGATCAAAGCAAACAAAAACCTTTAGTCTTCATTCCATAACCAAGAAAAATGCAAATGGACCACTTGGAAGAAAGTTTATAGTATTTGTATTTGCTTTAGTTTCCTGGTTGTTGTTTATTGGCTGGCTGAGCTTCTTCCATCCAGTTTTTTCTTTGGAGCAATAAATTTTTTTGTTATAAGAAAAAAGCTTTTAGTGATAATGAGGAATGTAACAAAGCACCTAAATGGATGTAAAGTAGAAGAGTCTGATTTATTAAAGGGAGTCTAAAAGGTGTTCATCCAGACAGAACAATGGATACATAGCTATTGACAAGAAAAGGAACAGTAAAACAAAAACAAAAAAGCTTCACTTCAGAAGAAGAGAGGGGTCTGAGAGGAATGATGAAGGATCAAGGAATCTCACTTGAAGTGATTTGGACATGTCTGAAGAGGATAAACAAGATCCTATATGTTATATCAAAAAGTTACAAGTGTAAGGAACTTGAAGGGATAGACCAATAAACACCTTTCATGAGTAGTAAGGATATGATAGATTGTGCAGTATTAAGGACATGACATTAGATAGGGTACGTGATATTAAATAGGGTTGAGTGGCAATGCAGAACTCACAGAACTAGCACTAGAATCATGGGATGAAACTTTGATGATGAGGTATTTTATGTAACTAAAAGGTGATGTACATTGGAAAAAGGATCCAATTTCCTAAGCACTTTGAATCACACTCGAGACAAGGTGGGTAGACACTTAAAAGAAAGGAAGAGGAAAAGAAGTAGAACATGTTAAGTCTCACTCCTTATGGCCCAAGCCTTCAAATTTCATTCATAATGCAAGGTTCTGATGAAGACGTTCACAGGGAGATGAACACAAATTATACACAGTTGGATAAGGGTTGTCAATGTATATGCCCCCAATGGTTACCTTCAGGCAACCTAGAACCCCAAGAGATCCTACCTAATCAAAAGACAAAAAATATGGTGTAAGTCTTGAATGAATATGCAAGGCCCCCTTAGTCTTTTAAAAAAACATCCATTACTATGTCACCCATGGCCGTAACAGATGTACTTAATTCTCAGCTACATCGGTAACATGCCTCCTTGAGCAATTTGTAACATACAAAGATCACAAGTTCGCTCCTTTCGAAACAAAACAAAACAAAAAAGAGTCTTTAAACATGTTAGATCCAAGACTATTGAAAATTCATGGTCACTAAAGCCTATGATATTCATATCATACTCCCAAACTGCTGCTGATGATGATGATGATGACGACGACGACGACGACTGAACTGAGAAGCCCAGTGCTGTAATGGTCAAAACCACTGGGTTGATGTGTGTCACTCTGGGTAAACCATGCTGCAAAAAATGGCAAAACAGGAACATTGTGCACAAAGGCTTCAATCAATGGCTATTGAACAGAGATTAAGAAGGGAATACAGTCCATAATTAATAAAGAAATGCAGGAAAGTTAAGACCAGCAAGACACTACAAACTGGGTGTTTTTGTGAATGGTGACTTTCATTAAAAGCTAGCAGTACAAGAGAACTATTCTGACAAGCTTACACCCAAGACAAGAGAAGAGAAAAACTCCAAGATTTTGGGAATTCACATTTACCTACAAACTGGGTATTCGCATTTACCGTTATCAAAGGTCTTAATTATTGAAGCATGAACTCCCAGATACAAAATCAAGGCCCTAGGATACATTCAATACCATTAATCAACAATCTAAAATTCCACATCACTTAACAAAGACAACAAAGAAAGCTAAAAATTAAATCTTGTCGCATATAATTTAACAACTGGATTCAAACAAAATCACTTGACTCATGTCAATTTAACCATGAGATCTATGGTTGAAGACCCACAGTTGCATAATTCAAAAGTACAAAAAAAAAAAAAAAAAAAAAAAAAAAAAAAAGGAGGATAAACCATGAAGTAGGGCAGGAAAAGATTTTACCATGAGAGAGAAAGATGGGTGAGGCCTAAGCAAATGGCATCTCTCCATCCAGTGCACACCCCAGAAGCCATGATAACCATTCGATCATCAACTAGTGAAACAATGCGCAAGAGAAGCTCCATTGGAAGGTCCTTCCAATCCACTGTTGTCAACCCTCCCATCTGACCTCCTCCAACAGCAACCACAAGACTCTGAAAACAGATGTCCAAGTCCTCTGTCCCCAATTTTTCTCCAAACATCTTAACACCTTACTCCTAACTTTCCCAATTCCTTCCTGCATAAAACAACTAAAAGATCTCATATTCAAAGACATCAAATTTTGAACACAGAAAAAATTGGCAAAAAAAAAAGGAAAAGAAAACAGGAGGGGAAAAAGGCCTAGGAAAGGGGTGCACGCCCAAATGGAAAGGTTTATGGATGTCTTGGCAGAGCTCATGGGTCTAATTTCAGCAGTTTCCATTTTCCATATAAAATAAGATCACTGCAGAAACTGTAGATTCGTAGAACATGGATTCTTCATTTTCCACATAAAATGAAATTACTCTAGAAATAACATGCTGTCAAAAACTGACATGCACAAAAATACTCTTGGTTGGTTTTTATATGTGGATTAGGTAAAAGTGTGGATTGCCTACTATGACAAGAAACCAAAGAGAAAACCCACAATAGAGAAACCTTTCACACCACTCTTTATTTGGTGCTGACCACATCAAACTAGAGGTGGAAAGAGTAGCCAATTGTTACAGCAGGAGAACTTGTGCTTTCCCCACCTCTCAGTGTGGCTCTTTATTTCAAATGGAGAAAACTCCAATTGTGCCTTCCCCACCTCTCACTGTGGCTCTTTCTTTCAAATGGAGAAAACTCCACTTGTGCTTTCCCTACCTCTTACTGTGGCTATTTCTTTCAAGCAGAGAAAACCCCTGCAAATGGAACCTACTTTTCTTCAACAAAAATGCAATCAAACAGTGGCAAAACGCAATTCCCTAGGGAAAATGCTTTCTCCACCCCCACTTTCCAGTTTCCCTACCACATCCAAGGAAAAATAATTTCCGGCTTTTCCCTGTCGCCACTTTCTGCTGTTTCCACTTTCCAAAGTAAAAGCATTTCCCACAATTCTAGCAGAAAGCAGGTTCCAAACCAAAGACATACTCAAGAGGCAGAAGCAAATTCCAAAGCAGGAAACTTTTCCCCAAACCAAACAGTAAAAATAGAAACATGCAAAATCAACACGTCATTTTCCACGAAAAACAAAAATCACAATGGGAGAAACCACAAAAGCAAGAAACTTTATTTCGAAAACGACATGAAATCGCACAAAACTAACTGCAAAAACCGAATTTTAGAGAAAAAAGTAGATGACAAATCTCTAAAAGTCTTCAACTCAAGACTTCCGACAAATCAAAGAAACCGAAGATAGAAAACATGCTCAAAGAAATCGCCACTAAAACCCCTAACAACGAGAAACTTCCGCACTCAATCAAACAAAGAACATCTAAACAAAACAAAACAAAACAACATCATCAACAACAACAAGAACATCAAACAAGAGATTTTGAGAGGAAAAAGACGATACTTATAAATCGCAACTAAAACCCCTAACATCGAGAAACTCCCGTACTCAATCAAACAAAGAACATCAAAACAAAACAACATCATCAACAACAACAAGAACATCAAACAAGAGATTTTGAGAGGAAAAAGACGATGCTTATAAATCGCAACTAAAACCCTAACATCGAGAAGCTTCCGTATTCAACAAATCAAAAGACTATCAAACAAAACAAAATAAAACAACATCAACACAAATAAGAAGAAGAAGAAGAAACAACAAGAGATCGAGAAGAAGAAGTAGCGATACCTTGCAGATTCGAACCTCTGATGAAGCTCACGATCTTTGAACAACGAGAGAGAAAGAAAACGAGCGTGTGCATTTTTAGCTGATTCTGAGTTACACAGACGTAACGCATGCGGGTTTACATATAGAGAGTGAGTGAGTGAGAGAGAGAAGGGAAGCAGACAAAAACCGATGACGGGTGTGATGCCACGTGTCGGTTAAAGCCGGAAGCACTTATCAGTGGGGTCCAGTACAAGAGAAGAGAACCAGAAATGGAAACGAGTGCAGACCCCTCTCATTCTGACAACAAATGTGGGGTTGGATTTGAATCAATTGGTGCGGCCCACTTGAGACTTTTAAATCGATCAGATTGGAAATCCACTTTGTTAGTTGATTTGGGAGGAATTTCAGAGGAATAGGACCTGGGTTCACTGTTGGATCATTCATGTGTAAAATGCTTGGTTTTGGTCCCTTAGATTCTACAATTGATTCATCTGAAGTTAGACCAATTAGTATGAGGATGAGATTTGGTTCAGAAACAGTAAAAAAAAGAGAGATTCTGTTTCGATGGGGTGTGGATTTTGTAATGGTTTCTATTGATGGATGGATTTACAGGCATGGCCATAGAAGTTCTGTGAGAGTGATTGAGGATGGATTAGAGTGGGAGGGTGGGGGACGCAAAGCAAAAGAAGATTTGATTTGATGTGCAAAACCGAAGCCGCAGCAGGGAGACGGACAGTTTAGGTTTTTTTTTTTTTTCTTTTTTTTTTTTTTTAATTAATTAAAAGAGCCATTCTAAGTATAAAATCCGGCATACATGCCTCACGTGATAGAATCGGTGGACTCAACCTTTAACTTATGAAGAGGAGAAATCCAGGATCAATACCAGGACCTCTAGCTCTGAAATTGAAAGGAATCGTGGTCAAGGAGTCGACCTCTTAAAGGCTAGTTTCGCACTTTCCTAACATGGTAATAGTCAAATAAAGCCTTCATTTTTCGGACTAGATGTCACATCAAAAGCACTTTAATTCGGAAACTCCTTCTATATTTTTTAGAAAAAATCAAAAAGAAACTACATTTATCCACTAAAATTAAAAAAAATCACATTTAAATGATATTTTATTTTTAGTTATTTGTTATAGAATTTTTTTGACTTTTTTATAGGGAAGTGAAGCTTTTTTGTATTTTAATGAATAAATGTGGTTATTTTTTTACTTTTTCTAAAAATATGGAGAGAGTTTAAAATTAAAATACTTTTAATGTGATCTTTTATCTGATGAATAAGAACATTACTTGATTTTTATTTTATCCGTAAAGTGTGAAACTAGCCCCCCATGATAGAGAGAAAAGATTGAGGACTTTTTTTTTTTTTTTTTTTTTTTTTTCAGAGGACAGGGTTTGCACTTTGCAGGGTTGGCGTTTTGAAAAGAAGAAAAGACGTGTGAATGGGGTTCACTCAATGCACATCAAACAAAAGAGGAGCAGTTATACCAAAAAAAAAAAAAAAGGGAGGAGCAGAAAATTGAAGATAAGAAGGTGTGGCACAAGTTACTAGTTGTGAAGGTCGGTCCCCAGAGTCAATTTGACTAACACAGTAACATTGAAATTGAGTGGGTCTGTCTTTTACTAAAAGAATTTATAGAATTTCTATAGAGAGTTTTGAGATTTTCAGACGAGGTAGAATTTCTTAATCCTCTTTCACTAAAAAATACAAAGAGATCAAGATTTTTAAAATTAAAAGGGTCATTTCAAATTTTTTAAGTGATTAAATTTTAAAATACTTGTAAAAAAATATGACATTCATAAAAGTTGTGGGATAATATGTCACATCATCTCAAAAAATAAAAATAAAACTATAATATGACAAGTCCTTATAAAAAAAAATTTAATAAAAAAACAGGCCCATCGAGGGGGTGTATCTTGCATTTCTCCTTTCAGGTAGTGATTTATGCACAAGAAGGGGTGTAAAATAAAACTTTACAAGATTTTTCACACATTTATGATTTTTTTTTTTTTTTTTCCTCTGGTGGCCCAGTGGCCAAGACAAGTAAAGGGCTTCCATCAAGGTTCAAAACTTAGTGAGAGCTATGGGACCATTCACAACCTTGTGGGAGCTAAGCGGGTGCCTTATCCACAAGGTCAGCCCTCTATTCTAACATTTATAAGATTTTTATTTAGGCGTTTTGTTGGTTTAGATTTTATTGAATTTTAAGGTGCTTATTTTGGATTTGTTTTTATTTTCAGTTTTTTTCGATCCATACTGAAGAAACGTGTTTAGTGTAGCATAAGTTATTGTGAAACACACTGATTGTTATCCGGGTCTTGCTCTTTGTCCAGGAAAGAGGAGTCTGACTCCTAAAATGGACTTCGGAATTGCACAAACACACCCTTACTTTCTCAACCCTAAAAAAATCTACTTTTTTTTTTCACTTGCCAGGAAATACAAGTAAAAGTTTGATGAATATAAGATTAGACATGACCCCAAATCATTGGAGAATGAGAGTGTGAAAAAAAAAAAAAGAAAAAAACTGCACTGATCAAAGGTTTCATGTAGTTTAAAATCGCCACTCCAACTAAACTTGAAAAATTAAAGCATTAACTCCAACCCTTTTCCTGAATTAAGTGGTATGGATGGGTCGGCACTTGGCAAGCTCTAGTTTTTTTTTTTTTTTTGGTAAGAAACTAGTTCTAGCTTTTGGCAAGTTCTAGTTGAGTTTGGAAACAATAGAAAATAACACAAATGCAGCCCATTTATTATTGGAGACGACATGTCAAATATTGTAAATCCCATTTTAAAAGATAGGTAGGTTGAATGAGAAGAGCTTCTATTGGCACCGGAGATTTTACTCTCCCCACTGCATTATTGGTGGGGGTTGCCGGCCGTTCTTCCTTCCCGCTGGAGACTGGGAGGAGAGGGTGGAGGGAGAGCGAAGAGTGGGGAGGTTAGTTTAGGAAAAGAAAAAAATTGTGCGGTGGCGAAAGAAATTTTCTCAGTGCCAATAAAAGCTCTTTTATCTTTGATTTAATCCAGCAATAGATTTCGGTCTCATTGGTGCCAATGGAGATGAGTGGCACTCACTAAGGTAGTTGGAGAGTCTAGATACCCTAGTGCAGCAGCTGTTATATGAAATCATGTAACGAATTACTAAAACTCTATTTTGAGCCCACATAGAGATAATTCGAATATTTCAAGATGAATTTCAATTCAAAAGGAGTGGATCCCACGGCCCAATTTATCACATGATATCAATGTGACTAGGTAGCAGCTGGGGTGGTGTTAATCACAGTTTTTATCATGTCATTAATCGTGCAGTGAGACTTTCTCCTTTTGAATTAAAACTTATGGATCTAGAGGAGATGAGACTCATCTTAAATGGGTCCAGATTATCTTTGTTTGGTGCCCATGATGGAGTTTCATGAGTGTTATACGTTTGTAACAACTGTCGTGCAGGATCCAGAATAAAGTGTGAAGAGTTTAAATGAATTATAAGTGGGCCCATCTTTTAACCACGGAGGAGTAGAACTCATGCATTACGCACCCCCGTCCTTGACCAATTGAGTTATAACTAAGGGTCCGTTTGACACTTTAAGTAAAATTCAAATAAAGCTTCTATTTTTCAGATAAAATATCATATCAATAACACTTGAATTCAAAATTTCCTTCATCTTTTTAAAAATAAAGTAAAAAATCAGCCTCCTTTTTCCATTAAAAGACAAAAAAAGCTCTATTTTTCTATACAAAAAGTTGAAAGGATTTCACACAAAACAACTAAAAATAAAATACTATTATAACACAATTATATTTTACTTTCTCTTAATTTGATGCTTTACTACACTTCATTCTATTCTCTCTTGATTTGATTTGATGCTTTACTACACTTCGTTTTACCACCCTCACGGATGTTGTTCTCAATAACAATATTATTTCGAGAAAAATATTGAGATATTTCCAGATTTCAGGAAATCTTGTAGAATATTATAGGAATGTAGTGATTTATATTGTAATTAGCTAAACCAACAAAAAAAAAGATTAAAAATTGTTAAAATCATGGTATTTAATATTTACCAATTGTCACCGTTTTTATTTTGATAATATTTTGTTGAGTTAGATTTTTTTTTTTTTTTCTGTTGATGTTTAAATATGATTATATATCACCATCATGTGAAAAGATCATCGTAGTATTTTGAATTTTTTGTTTTGCTTTTTAGTATGGATGGCGTTTTTGACCCGGCTAAGCACTAGCACCAAGTTTTCATTGGAAAGCGCACCTTTCATTGATTAGAAAGGGACAGTACAAGCCTACCTTTATCAGGATACGGCAGCTCAATCCCTTGTCAGTACAAGTCGACCTTTATCAGGATCTTAATAGTAAAACTCTATTTCACGTTATCAAAGCTCACTATCTCTATTTCATGCCCCTGTTTTCTCCTATATCAAATAAAGGTTTGGACAATTAGAGCGTGAGTTTGGATAATTATAGCATTTGCTATGAGATTTTAGACTCTGTCTACTTTAAATATTTAAAGACAAATCATTTTAAATCCAAATGTTCCGAAAGTAAGCATATGAGAAATAGAGCTTTTGAGTCTTAAAATATCGAGGCGAGGTATTTAAAATAGATTCGTGTATTACCAAATGCATTTTTTTTTATTCTAACCTCTTTTTTTTTTTTTTTTTTTTTACGACTTCTTTTTTAATGACTCTATTTTAGATGGATCTATAAAAAAAAATAAAAAAATAAAAAAGAATAGAGATACCAAACAAGTTCAAAGTCTCTAGAAATCCCTTCGTCAATACAAACCCACTTTTATCAGGATTTTAAAAGCAAGATACTATTTCTGCTTATCAAAGTCTTTAAAAATGTCTAGTTAAACACATAGGACCCATCTTGTTTTTATTAAAGAGAAAACTACCAGGAAAAAAAAAACCTAGATGGCCCTAATCGAAAAACAGGCCACTAGTTAATATTGTACGGAAGTGGTTCCATGTGACCACTTTCGTTTTTTTTATTAAAGATTTAATTGTGTGACGATGTCGTCGTTTAATATAGAGAGTTAGTGAGGACAACATCGCTAATTCGTCTTCTCCGACCTTCATCATCTGCAATTGCTGATTTTGTGGGTCACGAATATAAAAAAGCAAGGGAGAGGCACAATGAGGTTTATGCGGGAAAACGATGAAAGGAAGAATGCATCAATGAGATTTTGAATCTAGGGTCCCATTGAGCATGTATTTCCCCATTTGATGCCTTCTTCCTCCCATCGTTTTTCCTATAAACCTCATTTATCAGAACTCTACTCCATACTTCTTCTTCAAATCGCCAATAAAGTCATAGACCTTGTGAGGGTCTAGAAGGACCTTGGAGACACTCTCATTCTCCATGTATCTCTTCACCAAAGCAATTAACTTAAGGCACTCATTCTCTATGCTGAAATTGCTATCAGTCTCATACGTGTCGAATCAGCAGGCGAATGGAACAAGCACCACATCCACATATCCCAAGCTCTTGCCACTGTAAAATGGCTTGTCTTTAATCTCTCCTTCCAACAGTTTCAAGCATTTGGTGAACTCTTTCTTAGCTGCCTCTTGAGCCTCTCCCTTACTCTTCCATATCCGTGACCCACACTCATATATATGTATATAAAAAATAATAATATAGAGTTCTGGTTCATTTTGGTACAGAAAACCAGCAATCGCAAATGATGAAGGTCGGATAAGATATAGATTTGACGAATTAGCGATGATGTCGTTGCTAACTCTCTATATTAAGCGATGACGACGTCGCTTGTTGAAAAAAGTGAAAAAAAAATGAATATTCTGACGGGAACACTGGTTCTGTTGCATAAAAACTATGGATACCCTTTTTTTGTTAGTGGCCATCTAGAGTCCTTTTTTTGGTAGTTTTCTCTTTATTAAAATACATAAAAATTAAATATATATATATATATATATATATATTTATGGTTTATGCCATGAGTAGTTAAAAGTTGAAGATCATATGTCAATTTTCAAATATGAGACTCTAATAATCTTTTCTTTTATGGTAAAATAATCAAAGGAATATGAGAAATGAATAACCAACCATCACCCTGAAATAGGGAGATACTGTTTTGTCAAGTCAAGATTTGCGAACTGTATACAGTTACACAGTTGGCAAATCTTGATTGGACGAAATAATATCTCCTTGTTTCTAAGGAAATAGGGGCTCTGGACTCCTTAGGAGTTATTCATTTCCCATATTTTAATTCTATTTCCATGAAGGGAAATGTCATTCGATTATCATTTTTGAAAATTTTAACAATCTTTTCTTTAATAATAATACAATCAAAGGAAGATGAGAAATGAATAACTAGCCATCACCCTTAGTTATTCATTTCCAATCTTCTTTTAGTTCTATTTCCGTGAAGGGAAATGTTATTTGACGCTCATTTTTGAAAATACACCTTTGGTCTTATTTTCAACCATTTAAAGTATAAATCCATTGTGTTATAATGAAACTAACAGGCCTAAATTAGTTATAAATGCCACCACCATACCAGCAGCAGCAAGGGTTCATTGCAGTGCACATTGCCTACCCTACCTTTTTTTTTTTTTTCTAACATGTGAAATGGACTATGACTCCTTGTCAAATATTTTTGCAAAATAAGATGATCATGGCAATCCAAGCAAGGGCCTTAAAAAATCAATCCCTAGAATAAACTGTTGTGTGGACTTTAGGGACCTATCATCAACTGAGGATGGTCAAGTTTTCAATGAATTTTCATATGAGCGATTCAAGCCAACTCTTTATGATGCACCAACCAATTTATGCACGCAGGGCCCAAGTTGACATGCACAGTAAAGCAACCCGGGGGGTGTTTGTTTGGAGGAATTTCATATATTGGGAAATTTAGCAATATCAGTTGTTGTACCCTCAACACTTGGCAGTTGGATTACTATCTTTTACTAATGAGATTCTAGAAATATAGGACTGATCACTTTTAGGTCATGGACTTCCCAAAATTCCAACTTTCAAAATGCAAGGGTACTCGGAGCATTTATGACTCCAGCCCAAGGGACAACATTTGGGTAATTCAAATATACCTCCAATAAATTCTCAGGCATCCTCCAAATAAATAGCCGTATAGTCTGTTTTGATAGTTTTTAGAGAATTCATGTAGAGGAAAATTTTGAATTCTCCAAATGTTATGAGATATAGTAAATTATTTTCGAAGGCAGCAATGGGCCGGATTGCGTTGGGTTTGACTTAAAGTTGGGTTGACCACTAGGTCCAAGTTTCAAGACCTAGGCCCATTTATAAAGAGACCCAAACCCCAATCCGGACTTGCAATTAAGTCCAATATGGCTGTGGAATTGGATATTCAGGTCAAATATGAAATCTTAGGACCTCAAATCTGAACATGCAGTTGATAGAATTTAAACATAAAAATAGAAATGGGGGCCAAATGTTGGATCATTGCCCAATATTTCAAGAGTTGATGTGAGCCATATATTAGATGTGTGTGGGCATATGTATAATATCCATGATCCATCCATGTTCATCCAACATATGGCATGAATGATCAACCCAACCCCCAATTGGGTATTTGTGTACATCTTCTTAAGAGAGGTGATAAATACAAATGCAATGGATTGATAATAACCATCAGCCAATCCAATTCCAACTGGTGGAGGTCTAATATCCCATTTGGCAAATGAAAGTTGCAACTCCAATCATCACTTGATCATTCATTCCCACAAGAGGATAGAGCAAGGATATCTAAGCAACTCATTCCTGAAATTCACAGTGCCAAGCATGCCCTGCCTGATCCATGGTCATGTTTATCTTTGCGTCAATTAAGAAGTGGTCACATGGCATGTAGGTGGGTTCATTGGCCTCACCAGTAAAATAGATTGTTGATAGGGCATATCCCATTTCTAATCATCCAACCTAAGACATCAATGATTTTCCTAAAATAGACGTCAATGACCTAGCTGGATGGGATTTTATATACCGTTACCGCACGGGGATAGACCAAAACAGTATTTTTCTATTTTGTTTGGAATCCGGACTCTGGCCATCTATATCAAAGTCACAATGTACAGCTGATTTTCAGTAGATGCTTCTTTTGAGACCGTTCTAAGACAGAAGTCTCCACAATAGGACTCACTCTTATCACCTCTGCATTTATTTTTATTTTTTTTCCTTTTTTTCCTTTCCTCTTAGGTTCTTATCTTCATAGGAGTGTGGATGTTATAAAAGCCATATGTGACAAAAGCCCCACACAAAAGAAAGATATGAAACACTTTCAGTGCCACTTATTCAACCGATTTTACCAGGCTATAAGTTCATTTGGAATCAGTAGTATTGCTTGAAGTAATAAAATGTACTTATTGATTTTCGAGAAATAAATGCAATAACAAGATACGATCTACGATGCTCGGATACGACATAGCCACAGCAAGGACACGCCATAGACACGGCAGGGGTACGAATTTTACACATAAAAAGTAAAGTATCGGATACGGTACGATACGATATGTTGTCCATTTTGAAGTATCCATACATCATAGGATATGATACATAATTATGGATACAGTAGGAAATTTATTTGGTAACAGCAAAAAATGCACATAAAATGAGCCACCCTATTAATGGGTAATATCCCACTAGAACCAGCCTATCAAAGTTAAAATCGGGAACCATTCTTTGATGAGGTCCGAAAACTTTCTCCTCCATCCACATCATTTCAAAATAGAAAGGTGTAGGACCTTGTAGAAGTTCAAGAACTGATCTGAGGATGGCCTTGGGAGAGTCATTTAGACCCCTGCCTGTCTCGGAGATCAGTGAACCCAACAGGCAGAGCAAAAATCTATCCAACCTCAATATTGAAGGAGTCGTTTGATGGTTTTACCAGGTGCAGGAGGAGCCATTCAAATGATAACTTAACAAAGGGGGAGTTGACCAAATCTGAAAATCCCTCATTTCTGATATTATTCTACCTCCACCCAACTTTCCACATGGGAATTCAATCACATTGAAGTCTCCATCTTATATATCAATGCCCCCATCATCTTGCCCTGATAGAAAATAGTTCTCTCCAAAAGTTTTTTTCTAGATCATGATGCATCATTTGGGCCCAATGTACCAATCCACTTATTTCTCACATCTAAATCCTTCACTACTTAAATAAATGGAAAACTACTCAATCCAATTATGCCCAGTGATCATGACCATATATATATATATAGTTTTATATATATATATATATATATATATATAAATAGGTCCTACTCGGTTTATAACAAAATGATTTTCCAACACTCCTACCCTAAAACAAACTACTCTGCCAGCACATTCATGAATTAGTAGTGTTGACACCTTAGTATCACTCACATGCCCAGGGTCGATCCCTGGGACTCCAAGTTTAAAGTATCACCCCTAAGAAAGGGAAAAAAGGGATTTTTACAGATTACTGCTCCATAAAACTTGTTTTCCACAATTAACTGCAAAAATCATGAAAATGACATCAAAGTTGCTTGATTCTGGTCCTTTTTTATTGGCAGTCTTACCCTTATAACCTCTGAACCTTAAATCCGGTTCCCCCTTATCCCTTTCCTTTCCTTTCCTTCTTTTCTCTCTCTCATCTTTCTGCCTTCCTATCGTCTGCTGGGTCTCATTGACAGTCTTACAAATGACAACTTTTTTTATGGAAGAATCAATGAGACAAGTCTTACAAATGACAACTTTTTTTTCAGGAAGAATCATTGTATCCTCAAAGATAAAATCGCATATTTCTTACAGCTTTCAGTGTCTGAATTCTGGGTACTGATAAAAGCCATGATATCATGGCTTCATCCCATGATACCATGGGTTCTCTACATCATTTGTCAAAAAGTTGTTTCAGTTTGCTTGGTCATATTGACTGATGACCAAATTTCAACTCTCTTTTGGAGGAATCATTGTATCCTCAGATAAAATCGCATATTTCTTACAGCTCTCTGAATTCTGGGTACTGATAAAAGCCATGATATCATATGTTCTCTACAGCATTTCAACCTTTTTTTTTCAGTTTGCTTGGTGTTAATTGACTGATGACCAGATGTCAACTCTCATTTGGAGGAATCATTGTATCCTCAGAAACAAAATTGAATATTTTTCCGTGTCTGTGAATTATGGGTACAAGTAAAAGCCATGATATCATGGCTTCAGCCCATGATATCATATGTTCTCTACAGCATTTGTCAAGAATTTCTTTCAGTTTGCTTGGTCTTATTGACTGGTGACCAAATGTCATTTTTTTTTTTTTTTATAGAAAAATCATTGAATGATAAAATCACATATTTGTTGCTGCTCTAATGATTTTTTCTACAGATCAAAACGCACTTCCTGAAGAGAGAGAGAGAGAGAGCCTATAAGGGGTCAGCTGCTGCTAAAATATCAGAAAATGGAAGAAGAAGAGTGTAGACAAAAAGAAGAGGTGAGGGAGGCTGGGTTTCATGAGGTGTATGAGTGGAAAGCCATTGTGCTATTGACTCAGAAAATAAGCTTAAGGGGAAGTAATCCGTAAAAACCCCAACCCCCCTGTTTCTCTGAGATAATCACCTCTAGTTTCAGCTTGGAGATTTCCTTTGGAAGTTTTGAGACATTGATGGTAGCTCTAGCAATTCCCTTGGAAATATACACCTTCCTCTCTATCAAAGCGATGCAACCCTAATTGCTGCTACTATCTACCCACTAAACAATCATATAGAAACTTCAAGGGCCCCAAGATTTAACAGCTATACATGTGGATATATGACCATTGAAACTTTGAGCCCTTAAATAGATGCTTAGCTAAATTTTCAATCACCCTCCAATCCACACTGGTTCTCCCAATGCAACCCTGCCCATTTGATTGGTAAGCATTCAAATGGACCCCATAAATTGGTTTTCAGACTTAATATTTTACATGAATTATCATTTGAATATTTTGTGCTTTTTTAAGAATCCAAACATGTCAACCAACAATCATCACAGATTGCTTATGCCCCAAAAAGGTCTTTCCTGTCCAAATAATCTAAAGTTGTAGATTGCTACTTAACAGTTTAAACTGTTTGAATCGTTTAATGAGTTCGATGGCCCATCCCATGAAGAGCCCACAAGATGAGCTATCTAGATTTCCAAGGATCAGACACACAATGGTGTGCATGCACCAAAAGGGGTGCCTCATCCTCCATAAAGGTGGACACATGGACATCAATCATCCCATACAAATCAGAAGCAGGGCATAACCAAAAATCCATACTTCACTCAAAGAAACCACGGGATTCTATCTAAATTTTATTTCATTGACGATGTTCAATTTAATGGTCCAATAGATAGGCACAAACTGGAATGTGAATTATCTAAATGAGTTGAATTTTAGCTATATTTCAACCACAACGACCATTTTTGGACAACCTAGGCAGATACGCAACCAAAGTCAATTGTACATTGAAGATATTCAGCAACCCATTTGAATTTTTGGAACTTGGTTGCACTGGAACCAAATTACCCGTAACTGATAATAACAGGAAAAACAAAAGGTGACAATTGAAACAGAAGTTATCCAAATGCATGAACTGTCACACATAAAACCTAATTACGTGCACTCAGTTTACAAAGATCCAAATGGGCCCAAGAGTAAGTGCCAGGTCGATATGAACTTGGGAGTGCCAGCCTGCCAGGTCGACATGAACTTGGGCACTTCTCATATTGTTAAATCAAATTGTAGACAGCATTCCCATGTTTAGTTCCATTTGAAGACAAGATTCATGCATTTTGCTTATTTCAGTTATAAAAGGAGAAGGCTTTAAGGGACGATCTGACAGATCTACCATGTCGAGTGATGATGTGGCAATCATGAAACCATACAATGCAAATCCTAACTCACAGAGAGTGCACCTAAATAGCTTTGGAAGTCTGGTGGTCAAAAAGGAATTCTTTTGGCACCTGAACTAAAAGTATTGCAATTTTCATTTTGCCATCCATAAGTCATAATCAGGTGCCTGATCATCTAGTTAGAATAGTTTTGGCAACATAGGCAATCCAAGTTGGAGTGCATACATGGTGAAAAGATGTATTGAATCATTCTGTAATAGCCTTTTTTTTTTTTTTTTTTTTTAAGAATGGAAAAAAAAAAAAGAAGGGAAAATTTGGCAAATAAAAAGTAATGAACAGAAGTTGGGAATCCATCTAAGAGTGGTTCCTTGTTATATCATTGTAATAGCAAATACAAGAACCATTGTATTTATTAGTGAAAGCAGTGAAAACGACTCCTCAAATTCAAATGTCAGAATAATCATCACAGTGGTGAAAGGAAAAACTCACCCAGCTATTACAAGATTGAATATCTCACCCACCCACTACTCATTATTTGGCTGCTCAGAAGTAGCATGGCCTCCATCTACAGGAAAGAGTATAATTCTTTTTAATTAAAAAAAAAAAAAAAAAAAAAAACTCTTTGCCCTTTGCAAGGCCTATTCTGGCTGCAAGAAGCTCTGAACACCAAACTGACAATGGAACATACCTTCACCATCTGCAGGCGCATAAGCTGATCGCCTGGAACGAACTTGCTGGTGTTGTGTGGGCTATGGATAAAAAAGAAAGTGAAAGAGAGGCATCAAAACCAGACTACGGATTTCTGCAGTCCATACACGGAGCAAAAGTTCACGAACAAGCATTGTGGATATAACAGGCTTTTCTTCTTCTTTTTTTAAAGGGAAGATTTGGGTGGGACAAAACAATGTGCTTCCTCTTGCTACCATGCGTAAGTGTCACAACCAAGCTATATAAAATTAACATGGTATCGACGTCAAATGAGCTCCAAGATAACACGAATAGCCTAAATAGTCACGTCATGCTCAGCAAATCTAGTGGCATTGTTTTCTAGTCAATGTCCCACATGAGTGCTATGCACCTTCCTGTGACCCAGACCATTCAACTAGAGAATACCACAATGGACGGATCCTGCTGATTGGGCATCCATTTGTTGGCTAGACAATCGATGCCTAAAAGAGTGTAGCCAACAGTCAGTCTATACGCAGTTGGAGAATGTCCAGCATCCAGTCCCTTAGGATTGTTCAATAGGGCAGATTTTTGTTACCCCATGACCATCCATTCAGAACTCACCAGGAATGACGGAGACTACTAAAAGGTTGCTGGTTCAAACAAAATGGTTCAATTATATGTTGCTCCCAATTTAAATAAACAGTAACACAGTTCGCAGAAGAGCTCATCCAAAAAAATACCATATGCAACAGGGAGAAATTCCATTGTGGTAACTAGAACCAAGGAGGGGGGAAAAATAAAAAGAAGTATTTACACTAAAATCTAAACACATACCTGCAACTTTGGCCGAAGTGCCTCAAGTGGTCCTTTGGGCTTACCTATAGGTGCTCCTTGCTGTTATAATAGCATTACATTAAAAAATTAGATATGATGCTAATCAAACTCAATGTTAGTCTAGAATAGATATAGCTTATACAAAAACGCTAGACACATGAACTTAAAATTGCAAATACCTTTCCCAATGCCCAATCAGCAGAATCAAAGAAAGCACGTTCATGGTCCTGAAGCGACGGAGAAATTAAAATTTCAAATTCAGTAGTCATTACTGATCACAAGAGCATCAGTCCTAGGCAATACACAGTCAAAATGCATGATGTGGTCGCATCACTGATTTTTCATTTTAACAGTGGCATCACAGATTTGAATTACCTTGGATATAAGTGGTGGTTTCTTAGGTAAGAGTCCTCCATACTTTTTCTTCAGCACTGCCTCCTACATGACAGAATAGAAGTTACCAGTTACTACTGATCTTACAAATCAAAGGTTATACAAATAAATGAGAACAGTCAAAAGTTTGCTTTCAGTGATACCAGAAACTGCATAAGTTATGCAAGTAAGCTATCATAAATCCATCCAAATGTTACAATCACAAGAATGAATCATACTTCCTCTTGGGATGATGGCATTGAATTTTCCACACGTTTCTCCAGATGTTCTGATTCTTCAAGGAGATCTCCACCATCTTCCTCTCTGAGAGCTTTCTCTGTATGCTCTAGATATTTGGACTCATTAGCCTCGACGCCCGACATCTTTGAACTTGGACTGATCTACAGAACAGCACTTCCAATAGCAAGTGTTGCTTGTCAGAAGAATACAACTAAGTATCCCATTATCAATAAGAAATAACAGCTATTCCCACTAACACTTAGTCTCTCAAACATCATTCTGACATGTTTTCTAAACAACCACCAGTATTTATGTGCCCCAAGATACATTGCAATAATTTAAATAAAAATTCAGTAGTGAAATGAACAAGCTTAATTTATCGCATACAGTAATGGTACATTTTTCACGAACCAAACAGAAGAGTAAATCAGTGGAGTGGATGGTCCTGTCAGCCACAGTTCAACCCTCCTAGCTCAACTGTTGTGTAAAAAATAATATACATTTTGAAATAATTAATGATGGGTACAACTAGTTTGACTGCAGGTTTTGACCCTTTTTTTACCAATGCCCCAGTTTTTATTTAACCAAAGATGTGAAGATTACGGTTCTGGATAAAACCGGTCTGATCAGCCGGTCTAATCCAGTTTTTAAAAAACTGTTTTGAATAACAGATATGGTGGGCTGCTTGGTTTGATTCATCATCATCGTCATCATCAAAGCCTTGTCCCAACTATGTTGGGACACACGAATTCTGTTTCTCCATGCTAATCTATCTTGAGCCAAATCTTCAAATAAATCACACTTCTTCAGATCTATTTTTACTACCTCCATGTACATCCTCTTTAGCCTACTCCTTCCCCTTGGTGGGCCATCAACCTTCATAGCCAAACTTTTCTTTACCGAAGTTATTGCCGGCCTACGTTGGACATGCCCAAACCATCTTAAGTGGGTTTCTTTTAACTTTATCCCCTATTGTTGCTACGCCTAAAGGCTCTCAAAAGTGCTTATTTCTAATTTTATCCTTCCTAGTTTTACCACACATCCACCTCAACATTCTTATCTTTGCTACATCCATTTTGTGCATATGGTGCCTCTTGATTAGCCAACATTCTGCTCCATAGGTCAATAGCTAGTTTAATCGGCTACTTGGTTTGATTCAAAGATAATAAATTAGAAAAAGGGTAAAAAGTAAACGAGGCAATAAAGTTGGCAAAATTAATACTTCCATTCATTTGACCAGTAAATTTAACTTGGTATGAGGGTGATGCAGAATGACAACCACCAATGTTGTAATAGTAACACAAATGTTTGATGATATAAGAGAGAGAGGGAGTACAATCTTGGCATGATAGTCACCAAACAAGTTCTATCACAAGGGCTTAATCAAACCATAATGTAACTTGATGTCAGGATGTCAGAAACAATCGTCATCATTGAAGCTTTTATTGGCTTTATGAGTTATACTTTCGCATTCAACCCTATTTAAAGCCACATCAGGACTTAAAATAGTGACCATGACTATTCTATACTGATGTAAATAGGTATTATGGGCAAGATAGTCTTATACTCTTAAATCATAATGCTCTGAATCTCCACAGTCGAGCAACCTAAACAGGGTTCAGTAGCAAACTTCAAAGATTTAGCATCTTCCAAGTGAGCATTGGTGTTTCTATCCAGACTCCAACTACTCACCACATGTAGCTTATGCCCCTTAATGTTTATTGGCTATCATTAGATCCATAACTTTAAGGAATGACAAGTATCAAGTAACGAGGATTCCAAAGCTGAAACTAGATTGGATACAAATGAGGCTTAAACTCAAAATGAACTTAATTAAAACTCACACTCAATCAAGCACTTGATTAAAGCTTTTAATCTTTAAAAAACTGTTGCTGCGAGCTAAACATTGGCATGGGATTAAAGGAAGCTTAGCAAAAACCATATTCTTTTGTCAATAGAGAAGGGTTAAATGAAAAATGAATTTAGCAGTACTAATAACAAAAGCGTGGAGTAATAGCTAAAGAACAAAATACAAAAATACAAACAATTAAGAAAGAATGAGAAAATACTGGAATGTCATAGTAGGAAAATGTCAGTTATAAGTTGCTTCTAAAAGAACAGACAAATGAGACTGCAAAAAAAAATAAAAAAATGAGAGAGATTAAAATACCATCGCTGTTAGAGATAAATGAAGGTTTCAAAATTACTATTGCGGGGTTTGGTTCGCAATTTTGGGAACAAGAAATTTTCATCCTGGTTTTTGGGGTTGTTTGTACTAATAGAATCCCTCAAAATCAGGAGAGATGAACTCCTTACCCAAATGGCAAAGGACTCAAAACTTGGATGGGTGCCCATCCAAATATATTAAGATAAAGCGTTAGTAAAATATTTCCTTTTCCAAGCTTTAAAGAACTTAATTTAGCTTTAAAGAACTTAATTTAGCTTTAAAAATACTTTCTTTCTTCTGTCAAAAGCAATGGAGGTGTTTTTTTTCAATGGGACCAAATGTTTCAAATACTCAACCTAGTCTCATCATTACTTTGATGAGCAACTGACTATTGTCAAACTAAAACAAAAAAAGGGGGGCATTCAAACTCTGAGATGCGAAATCCACACCAGACATAAGCTAGAAAAGGCTCTAAATATTGATAACAAAATAATAATAATAATAATAATAATAATAATAATAAAAAGAGATGGATTCAAAACTTAACCGCCCAACATCAGTGAAGGAACTCCAGTCAAGCAGCACCTCTCTAATTGGTTCATCTATATTATTGTGAATTTGTAATTACTATTACTATCATTTATTTGAACATGGTCACCTACATACTTACAAACTCCTCTGAGCAGCCACTTCAAACACTCCCAGAGCAAATTAAACAAAGTCAAAATGGAAAAGCCTTTTAAGTGATCAAGAAAAGAGGACCAAATCATAAAACAGCAGGTTTAACTACAACGATCCAGAGAAACAACAGATCTAAGAGAAACATGATTTCACTACCATAGTAAAAAAAAAAAAAGAACCAGATCCAAAGGCTTCAAATCATTACTTAAAACCATCAAATCAATCCAATCAATATGCAAATCCATAAATCAATGAAGAAAAAGACTAAAATTTAAAGAATATACAAATGACACCCACAAATCTTATTGAATCACAGCACAAGTTCTAAATCCAACACTGTCCCAAAACAACCCAAGCCCCTAAAAAAAAAAACACCCAAAAACCAAAACATACATAGAACATGCCTGATCTGACAAACTAGCAAAGGCCCCAAATGTTACCCATTGGTCCCATCTGGGACCTGACAGACAAGTCAAAATCACAAAACCCAAAACCCCAGATTGGGAATTTTGAGGAAGATCTACATGGGATTTCAAAATTGTAGAAAAAGCTGCATTTTGCATAAGGAAAGCAAAAACCTTTATCCAAAAAAAAAAAAACACACAGAGGAAATCTAAGAAGCTAAACAATCCAAAACAAAAAATGCTAAAAGGGGGAAACCCCAAAGCCTCAATCCACCCAACCAAACAGGGATTTTCTGTTAATGAAGAGAATTAGCTGAGAAAACTCACATGAAATGAAGGAATGTGAACAAAACCCTAGAAAGAAGGAAGGGAGGGAGGAGGTTCGAAATTTCCGCTTTGGATTCTCCGAGGACAAAACAAAAGGAAGACTCTGCCCGTTACATAAGAATGGGAGGATGAGACAACGCCACTAGCCTACCACAGCGTGGGGCCCACCTGAGCTGATCTGGGCCGTTCAATGCAAACCGCTCTGACCGTGACCGCGACCGGGCTTCTTGTTGTTAATGCAGAGAAAACCACAAGTACAACCGCTCTGAAGCTGTTGCGCGCACGTTCTGTTCATGTGAGTGTGGGCCCCACGCCTCGACCAATCTAGATGTTTCTAGAGCCACACGCTGGTGCATCCCCTCCCAGCTCTCAAATATCTTGGGTGCAGTTGGACTTGGAGGTAATAAGATGGCAAACAAAATTTAAAATAGTCAATAAATTACTCTCTTGATATTGATATTCAATTCTCTGATTATCAAGGAGGTTTCCATCCGTAAAAAGACAGAAATTAAAACTTGTTTTAAGTCTTTATTCATAAACGAGTTCGGTTACCTAATTTAAATTGCGATTGATAAACATGATATTTAAGGGCACGTTTGGCAACGGTAAAATCTTTTATCAAAAGGATTCATTCGTTCTCCTAAAAACATACCATCCACATTGAGTATTCTCAAAGGCATTCGTTCTCCTAGAAACATACCATCCACATTGAGTATTCTCAAAGGTAGAATCATTAGATTCTACGTTTGGTAAACACTCAGGATTCCTACCAACTGCAGTACATTACATTCAATGGCCACTCATTTCTTACAATCCATAATGAATGAAGCCCTAAAATTTAATCCCCTCATCCTTTGTCGTATTCTTGATATTCTCAACGGTTAGAATTGTGCAAATGGGGGCCACAGAAATTAAAAGACAATAGTTTCTATGGGCGGGACTTTTCACAGAAATCTCAAAATCAATGAAGATTCTAAACGGTTCAGATCGTGTTTGTGGGGCCCATTGGAACCAGAAAATGAAAAAAAAAAAAAAAAAAAATGGTCTGCCTTGATATCCCCTTTTAGCACTATGACCGATCAAAGATTTTGGATTTTTTTTTTTTCACAATTTTCTCACAATCCACATGGAATCAAGCTCCCAAATTTGACTGCCTTGCCCTTGTTGGCCATTTAAAGAGGCTAAACGGTTCTAATTATGCAAGTGGGCCCATAGAAGTGGAGAAATCTTCATCTATTGGTCTGAACTTTTGAAAATATCGCTAGATCTGTGATGTTTCAACGGTTGATATTGAGTCACACAGTCGTTCTTATCATTGTGAAGACGATCAATGGTTTAGATTGTCATTTAGGGTCCCACATAATGAGAAAACCTGAAAAACAAGTCCTTAGCAAATGATAACATCATTTCACTATAGCTCCGCAATTCTGCGCATGCGATGATAGGCGGGGTCAAACGGGGGGAGGGTCTGATTGTTATTTTCATCACTTTGTTAGATGTTGTGTTTCTATTCCTTCCTTAAATGGTCCCTGCCAAACATGGGTATTCCCTGGTTGTGAGGAAAATTACAGTGGAATCCTCGGTGAGGACCACTGCCAAACGTGCCCTAAAGATTCCAACCCCTGGATATAAACTTGAAAAATGAGTTTTTAATATTGTAAATTGTAGCTCAAAAACATCTTCAGTTAGTTATTTTTATATTTAATTTTGAAAGTGACTTAATGTTCTATTATAAATTTAATGATATTTTGATTTTAAGCATTAAAAATTTTAAAAATAAATAAAAAAGAAGTCAAAACCAGTTTTGAAACTAAATCCCAGCCCTCTATTTCAAACTCGTTTCAAAACCAGCTTAGGTGCTCATATTGAAACCGGGAATGGAGTTCACAAAACAAGCTCCGTGTTGGAACTAGAACTGTCATTAAGAAATGGTTTTGGGTCAAGTATGGTTCCGGCCTGAAAGCGACATGTTTGCATCCTTATATTTAGCAATCATGTTTGTTGCCTTTGATAAAATAACTCTGCTCCATCCTTTGATACCTTTCTGTCATTTTAATTAATGGTTCATAAACTATTCTTATTTCATGAAAAGGGTGTGTCCTTTAGTCGAACATTAGAGTTGTCCAATAATACATTTTCTTTATATGGATGACTCATTAATCAAATCTTCTTTTACATGATAAGACGTGCGAGGCAACTTATATAAAAGTAACCAAAATAAGAATTCCCTTCTCTTGGTTTTTAGGCAGTGTCTTTTCACATAGATTTTCTTATGATAACATTGGCATATCCAAACAATTCAAATAAATTTGGAGTCTTATGCTCAAACCTAGGGATGCAAATGCATATCCAACTATTCAAAGTATCTAGTTTTTAACAAAGGGGGCATGAGACCTATTTTTTGGATTTGGGAGAAACTCAGATCCTAATCCAAATCCAAGCATGTAGAATCCAAAATATCCGAACCCTATTTTGCATCCTTATATGTTCTAACCTGAATATCCTAATCTAAGACAATTACATCCATGTATTAAAAATCATATGTGAGTTTTAAGGGCCTGCATAATTTTAATTTTGACATTTGAGGGTCTACTTATCTTTAATCATTATTTTGGATTCAAATCTGGAATTGGACCCATTTTTTATTTGATGCCAAATTCAAATAAAGCACATAGGTTCTATGTCACATCCAGATCTAATCCATCAAGATGGATTTAGGTTCAGATACACTATGGTTCCAGGCCAGGATCTAACTCACTTGCATCCCTATTCAAACCAAACTGAGATCCTTGTGTGACAAGGAACCAAGTTTCTATTTGAGAAAATAGTTTCATTGGATGTTGTTGGACTTAGGTCAAAAAAGGTGATTGTGAACTATCTATGGTCCACTTTCATTGTCAATTATAGAACCCAAAAAACAAGATCATCCAATGCTAATTTGTTTATTTGTTTCATAAATGAATTGTCAAGCAAAGTCCACTTTTTCCACTTGACTTCTGAAAGACATTTCTCAAGCAAGTTTTTCCTTAAAAGTTAGGCAAGCATAATCAGGGGCGGAAATGCTGGCAGGTGCAGTGGGCCCTCCAAAAATTTCTGAAAACCCTTAAGAATTATTTTAAAATAGTGGGCCCTAGGAGAATTTCCTGGGTCCACCACTCAGCATTATCAGTGATTCATGTAGATATGGTTTAATATTCTCAAAACAGACTTTGATACTGAGGTGACAAGGAATGGTCAATTTATATGACACTCTATATGGCTTATTGATTGTGAATGAGTGGATGTTGAGTGTAAATGGTCAAATTTGTGATAACCCTATTATTATTTAACTGATTTCAATTGA
Organism: Camphora micrantha; assembly: GCA_003546025.1. Lineage (NCBI taxonomy): Eukaryota > Viridiplantae > Streptophyta > Magnoliopsida > Laurales > Lauraceae > Camphora > Camphora micrantha. Next base: position 14,694,228 of record QPKB01000005.1, on the reverse strand, counting down.
GAAATCAATCATGAGTCGCAATTTGATCTTGACTGTGTGAATGTTTTTTTTGACCCTTCAATTGATTCATATCCAAATTGATTCTTATCCAACCTCCTATTCTTATAGAAACCGTTTAATACCGAAACTCATACACTCTTTAAATGACTCTTTAATACTCCTTACGCCTCATTTTTCTACGTTATTCTTAACTCCTCAAGCACTGGATTTTTCTACAAGCATCTCTTAGGCACCTCTCCCTGGCTCTTTTGTCTTTCCTTTTCTTTTTCTTTGTTTCTTGCCTTGATTTCTCCATCTTAGATAAGAAATCTGACATCAATATGGACTTCTTTTTGCATTATAAGTATCATGGCTTGGTTTTGTAGTTTTGATGGCTTTGATGATATAAATTCTGCTTGGTAGCTTGTAAGTGATTGATCTATTTTTTATATGCTTATGTTGGTTACTTTATGTAGAAAGAATATTATATACATAGATAATATTAACAGAAGTCGACTTGTTTTTCCTCTTTTTCTGATGCATATAGTATATTTATTTATTTTCCTAATGTTTAAATATGACCTTAAGATCATTGACATTAAGATCTCTCTTTCAGAAGAATCTTATAATGGTAGATACTATGTGTTATAATGGCAATGAAACATGTCAGGTTGTTTAATGATTTTTACTCTTAATTGGTCTACCCTTTATAGGATGAAAAATATTTTGATGGGTTATTTAAATATATTATTACAACAGTTAATATTGTAATTGGCCTTTCAAACCTTTCAATTTTATTTTTCATTATCAATAAAATTCATTCAAAAGTATCATTAGTTTAAGCTTCCATTTAGTTCCCATGAAATATAAAACATACTTGGCAGAATACTTAATTTTGCAACTTTTTTTCCGCTCTAAAGGGAGGAAATGAGGCCTCACCGTATACAACGAGGTATGCTTATTCTGCAACTTTCCTCCACTATGAACGGAGGAAAAGTGGTCTTTTCAGATTATTTTGCAACTTTTCCTCCACTCTGCTGGGAGGAAAAGTGATAAAGTGGTTTTTTGGTACCCCCATCATCAGCAGTAGTAGGGTACTTGTTTTGCGACTTTTCCTCCACTTTGAAGGGAGGAAAAGTGTATTTTCGGTGCCAATCAATGGTATACTAATTTTACAACTTTTCCTCCACTCAGAAGGGAGGAAAAGTTGTCTTTTCGGCTACCACTATTTTGCAAGTCTTCTTCCATGAAGAGAGGAAAAGTTGTTCACTCTTATTAAACTTCTGGAAGCTTGAATATAAAAGAATCTTATAATGGCAGATACTATGTGTTATAATCGTAATACAACATATCGGGTTTTTCTATTGAGCTTTACTCTTAGTTGGTTTACCCTTTATAGGATGAAAAATATTTTGATTGGTTGTTTGAATATGTTATTATGACAGTTAATGTAATTGGCCAAACCTTTCAATTCTATTTTTCATTCTTAATATAATTCATTCAAAAGTATTATTATTTCAAGCTTCTATAATTTTATTACCCATGCTTAGCACGGGTATATTTTGCTAGTTTTAGATGAGCTCTCAATTTTCATGGGAAATTGGGCTCAATATGATTAATCCTAAGTGGAGAAGACCTTGATAGATTGAACAATCATAACAAAGCCCGGTCTAATGGATAGAATGGATAATCGGATTGGGTTTATTTGGGTTAGACCTAATTAAAAAAAAAAAAAAAAAAGGACTCCAATTTTTTTTGGCCTTTGATTTGAAAATTATTTCAGATAGAATAATTTGGCAGGTTACAGTATAAAAATGATCAAAAAAACCTTTTTTTTTATTATTATTATTATCACAAAACACACTTTTGAGGGGTTTTCAATTTTTAACTGGGAATTATGTCAATTCAGTTGATTTGAGGGAGATAATGGAGCATTGATAGGTTGTGCCACCATAATAAGGGCCCATCTCATGGAGGATGAATAGTACAATCGAGCATATTTAGGGTTTTTATCCTTCTTTTTTTGTTTTTTGTTATCTATTTTTTTTTGTTTCTTTTAATCCCCCTACTTGCCTTTAATTGTAAAAATTTTGGAAGAGCAGTCATTTCACCTGTTCACTTCATTCACATTTAGTAACAGGTAAGAAGTCCCATAGATTACTACCCCTTAGAACAGGTATTATTTCCTCACTAAGGATTTATATAACCGAAGATTCGGTCACATTTGATGATAGATGAGGAATCTGCAGATTTGAACACTTTATACCCCATCCGTTTCATCTTCATATCCCCAAGGAGGCAGGAGTGGAGGTGAGAATCCTCATAATGAGGGTTTTAGAAGGTCCAAATCATAGGATTCACAAGTCAAATATCAAACTTTTGTGACTCTTTATGAAAAGCAATAATATTTTCCTTGAAAATTTGGTTGTCAAACATGACCTTAGTATCATTGCACCTAAAGAAAAGACCAAAATGCATATTTTGAAAGTCCAATCAAACACACCCTAAGATAACAGGAAAGCCCAAAAATGACATTTTGAAAGCGGGCCTCTCAAACTTAATTAGATACCCATTTTCTTTTATTATTACAATTCATTTAACCCTTTCAAAATTTACGCCAAAATTAATGAAAGAATTTTTTACGAGCATTACCCGAGGTACATGAAGTCCCAGCCTCCCCCGTCAAGCTTTCACCTAGGCAAGAGGCTCCAAGGAGAAAGCACGAGTTCGAAACCGCAACCTCCAATTTCATGAGTTGTGGTCCTAGCCAATTATACTACCTCTTGGGGTTAATAAATGATTAGCACAAGATCACGTGCTGGGCATGAGTCTCTCCACACTATGTAAACCAAGTATTCAGGCAATAGGAAAATAATTATTAACTTAAAGGGCGGCCCAAATGCATTGTACAACAGTAAATATTTCAAAAGAAAATAAAATAGGAAAAATATGACCATACTTATTTTCGCAATTGAGAGAATGTAGAGTAGAAAGCAAATAGGAGAATTGAGGTAAAAAAAAATGGAAATTTATAGAAACGGGAACAAGAGATGTGACCAGGAAGGCACTTTTTGCAAAACGAAAAAAGCAAAATGCAAAAGTTACAAGAGACATGGGTAGTTACATGAGATGAGTAGTTATATGGGTGGTTACATGAGATGGGTAGTGACATGGGTATTGCATGGAATAAGAAGTGGAAGTTCCTATAGATAAGAGAAGAGGGAATAACTTATAGTCAAAATCACAACTAAAGGTTCAAATTAGATTGAAAAGGCTTTAATATAGTATTATAATATATTACGCTGAAAGGTTTTGAGTCTAATTTTGACTTTACGTTTTAATTTTGACTAAAAGTCATTTTTTGTTTCGACGACTACTAACAAGTTATTTTCGGTTTCTATAATTGTTAACATACTCTCCCTCGATTTTCCACTAATATGCTTTTCCTACTTATATAGACTCCCATTTTCCCCCTTTTTAATAATGTGTAGAATCATCTCTCTTCAAGTATAGCCGTGATTAGCATGGGTTTTTATGATAGTAATTGGTTATCCATAGCACATTTTTCCCCTGACAAGGCCCTGTTGGTACACCATTAATATGACCCATTTACATCTTTGATATGCTTTCAATCAATGTGTAACAGCAGCAATAGCATCGACCCAATATGCTACTACGCATCCTTACTAGAAAGATGCATAGCAACCAAACACCTCACCAATGCAAAGCTCCTTCACTCCCTCCTCATCAAGACATCTCTCAATCTCTACCCTTTCCTTGCCAATCGCCTCATTCACATCTACTCCGCATCCAACTCCCTCCAAAGCGCCCAAAAAGCCTTCCATGACCTGCCCATCAAAAACACCCACTCCTACAACACCCTTCTTTCTGGGTACGTTAAAATCGGTCAGCTTGAGACTGCCCGCAACGTGTTTGATGAAATGCCCCAACCAAACCTAGTAAGCTACAACTCCATGATTTCGGGTCTCACCCATCATGGGTACCACAGAGAAGCTCTGGGTGCCTTTCGTTTGATGCAGCGGCAATCGGGTCAGCTTCTGATCGACAAGTTCACGGTGGTTGGGGTGGTGAGTGCTTGTGCCGGCATGGCCGCTACAGAATTGCTGCGCCAGGTCCATGCAGTTTTCATCACAATTGGCATTGAACTGAACTTGATCATGTACAATGTGATGATTGATGCTTATGGGAAGTGTGGTGATGCTGATGTAGCACGTTGGCTCTTTGAGCAGATGCCGGTGAGGGATGTTGTTTCGTGGACCTCGATGGTTGCTGCTTATGCTCAAGCACGCAGGTTAGAGGAAGCTCGTTTGCTGTTTCACAAGATGCCTGTGCGAAATGCAGTCTCATGGACAGCATTGATAACTGGGCATGCGCAGAATGGGGATGGACATGGAGCTTTAAAACTGTTTGGGCAAATGAGGGAAGAAGGAATTCTGCCTAGTGCTTTCACATTTGTTGGTGTGCTAAGTGCCTGTGCAAGCCTTGCCCTTGTTGAACGTGGAAAACAGCTCCATGGACACATCACTAGGAATAACATTATGGGAACTGGAACTTTCAATATTTATCTGTATAATGCTTTGGTGGACATGTATACCAAATGTGGTGACATGAATTCAGCTGTGGCATTGTTCAAGCAGATGCCCGAAAGAGACATTGTTTCTTGGAACTCACTCCTTACCGGGTTTGCTCTAAATGGGAGTGGGAAACAATCACTCTTTGTTTTTGAGAGGATGATAGAATCCGGTGTTGTGCCAAATCACGTCACCTTTCTTGGGGTGCTATCTGCTTGCAGCCATGCAGGTTTAATATCCGAGGGACGCCAATTCCTGGATTCAATGGAGGGAGAATATGGTATATGTCCAAGATCAGAGCATTATGCAATCCTTATCGATGCTCTCGGGCGAAACAATCAACTTGAGCAAGCAATGGAGTTGATAAAGTCAGCACCTTCTGTTAACAATAGTGCTGGAATGTGGGGTTCTCTCTTGGGTGCCTGCCGCGTCCATGGTAACCTAGATCTAGCAAGGCTAGCTGGAGAGATGCTTTTTGACTTGGAGCCTGAGAATGCCGCAAGATATGTCATGCTGTCGAATATTTATGCCGCTGCAGGTAGATGGAGCGATGCCCGCCAAGTGAGGGGACTCATGAAGGAGAGAGGTCTAAAGAAAGAACCAGGTTATAGTTGGATAGAGGTGAAGAATGCAAGGTGTGGATTTGTAGCTGAGGACAAATCACACGAACAAATAGAAGAAATATATGAAATGCTAGTTCAACTAGCGGATCAAATGAGTGAAGTTGGGTATCTAGCCAAGAATAGTCAGTGTCATATTCCTGATGAGGAGGATGGAATATTTTGATTATAGTGAGTTACCCTGCATCTTTTGATATTTCTTGCTGAGATTGTTGGATTCTTTCGACTGTACATTAAATTTAAAAGAATTGAAGATTCAAGTAGAAAATGAAACTCATATAGCTGTTATCTCCTTCAGAAATCAGCAGGTACCTGACTATTCACCTTCTAGATCAATGTTCTTATATACATTTGACAGCCATTGTTGCATAATGGATAAGTTTTTGTAATTTCAATCTAAATGTCTGTATGTGCATTCCAAACGCTTTGGTCTTTTCTCTGCTGCTGATTATGTAGTTTGCAATATAGAGAGCTTTATATCCATGCCAGTCTTTCACGGTTTATTGCCAATATGATCGTCTCCTGCCTTTACCTGTAAGTACATTTTTGCCTCGTTCATGAAACTAGGCAGTGAGGATTATTTTGATGTCTATCTCGATTCTCAAAGCTTTGATCTTATGGCTGTCAATGCCCAATGAAGATATTTCAAGAAAAAGAAGTCCAAGGGATTTTTTTTATTCCTTTTTCTAAGATGACTATGTTAGCACCCCTCATATTTGCAGGGCCAGTGGACTCCACCTACATGCCATGTGTTGCCTGAGGTGGCAAGTTAGGCAATCCAGCAAATGCACTTTGTTTAGTGTTATTTTATTTTTATCTAGAGAGAGAGAGAGAGAGAGAGAGAGAGAGAGAGAGAGAGAGAGTTATGAACCTGCAATCATGTGATGAATCTGCAATCGTGTGGTTTCGCCTTCCAGCTCTTAATTATTGTTGTATCCAACTTGTCTCGGAATGCCGTCTCAAAAATAATTATGATGGAGTGGCCCCCAAGAAAATTCTAAAACAATAACTGATTCTTCAAACGCCACATTAATATAAGAACGTTATTTCACCATAGATCAAACCAGCCATTAATATAAGAATGTGATTTCATCATAGGTCATCACTTGATGAACCCCCATATATTTACTATCCTTTTCGGCTAAGGATAAATTTCATTCAATGGGAAAGCCCAAATATAGTAGGGAGAAATAAAACAGAATACAAAGATTCCAGACCTCAGAGACTCCTATAGTAAAGAAAAGAAATACTCAAAGTGTCCTCCAGGCCCAAAGATTATGAAACATTTAAATATCAGATCTCACTTCCCTGACTGTTAGAAGTCTTCCTTCAAAGTTACCAGATATCTCAGAGAAATTTTCAGGTCCTCTATAACCACACCTTGGCTAAATGATCTTTCTATCCAGGGTTGTAATGTTGTCAGCTTCAATCTGGATAGGAAGTCTGCCATTTTGATGTTCACTCTGGGCAATGAGTGGCTCAAATAAAAGGTAAGAAGATGTGTGTTCGTTGATACATCTTGATTGGCTGCAAGACATTTGCACAAGCTGAGGATGTGGTGATGAGTGCCAACTCATTTGAAGTTGCCTCACATTTCATCTGATTGAAGATCTTCAATGCCTCTTCACTAGATCTGATGAGCATAACCTGTGATTAAAGCATTCCATGAAATCCTATCTTGCCTATGATCCATTTCAAAGAACCAAATATCAGTGCTTCAATTAAAATATCTGGGGACTGGGAGAATATAACACCCTACTTTAAATCCTTTCTGCAGTGGGTGGATTTCAATTTTCAAGAGTAAGTGCCACTGTCTAATACAATAGCGAGGAAATCCGCCTGCAGAATGAAAAGAAAAATAATTACAAAGTACCCATATGCAAAAAAAATAGGGAAATATATCTATATATATATATATATATATTCCAGAAGCAAATAAGGAAGTAAAGAGGGCAACTAGTATGGGAAAAACTATTGCACATTTGCCCACTTAAAAGTCATTGGTGACTATCTTCACTTTTTTTTTTTCCTCCTTTTCTTTTGCCTCTTCCTCAGAATCCAAAGTTTTGAATCTCGGTCAGTATTGGAAAAACTATTGCACGTTTTCCCACTTAAAAGTAGTTGGTGACTATCTTCATACACATGATACATGAGCTTCGTGATATTCAAGCTGATCATCCAACAGGCCTCACCTACACCACTCAGCAATCAACCATTTAATTGGAGTTTTGAAGAAAAACATGGATGGTTAAAAAGATTGTGAATCAAAAACTCCACTTGACGATCTTTTTTTCTTATGCTAAAATTACTCATGTTAGGACTTAAGATTGTCTAATCAATGTGATAGGATCCACTGGATAAATAGTACCAATCATGTGTACCATGTCTACGAGAACAAAGTCACTGATAACAATGAGAAATATTATGTGACCAGAATATTTAAGTCCTGACCCTACTGAGTGCAGGCCAATGCTAATAGTTGGCTAGAAGAACACATAATTGACCTGCTGCAATACCAAACAATAAGGTGGTAAATGAAGCCAAATACAATGGTAATGCTTTAGTAGGAAAGGTCTTCATGTTCACCCTCAGATGTAATCGCAGCAAAAGATTCATGGGACAGCAATGGGAGTTAATCAGTCATGAAACAGAACCTACCAAAAAATGTTGACTAGCTATAGAGATAAAACAATTCATTCCGATTGAGTTAAGGCTTACAATCTTGATTGGGTGCTTAAAGATTAAGTGGATAATTTAGACTGAAATCTCAGTTACGTAAATGATCATGTAATACCTTAAAAAAAAAAAAAGCAATTTCATGTGATTAGAGAAAGATAAGGAATCTTTGGAGGAGACCTATGAAAAGGAGGGGAAAACAAGCATAGATATGGAGACATATTGCCATGACCAATATGATTGTAGATCAAATTAAACTCTAAAGGTGATTTCTATTGCACTCATCCCAAAATGTGAAAAGGCATAAGAGATCAAAGATTTCCCAGCCACCTGTATAATTGTGTGCGTAAAATATTATCCAAAACATTTGGTGGAGGGGTTCAAAGATGTATTGCACCTCATGATTTATTGATCCAAGGAAAGTCTATAAGGAAACACAAATAGTAGATGGTATTTTCATTGCCAAAAATGTGTTAGAGAAAGAAGGAAAGACCCTGGACTCCTTCACAAGATAACTGGAAAAGGCTTATGAGAGGGAAGCTGGTAATTCATTTTATATATGTCTAAGGGTTCCAAATCAGTAGTTCAGAAGTATATATTTCTCATCTCTACTTCGGGATGGGACAGAATTTTTGAGAAGGATATGATCAGAATATTGCAATGCTTCAAGACGGTCTGTACTCCAAGTGAATGTGGAAAACAGTGCAATCTTCTCTTAGTAAGAGACATCTTGTATCTTAACTTTAGGTGTTAATTCATGGGCCTCTTCCATATTGGATCTGGTCAGTGAGAAATTAAAAATACCAATAACTATTTTTCGTTATTCCCTGGTCAGTGAGAAATTAAAAATACCAATAACTATTTTTCGTTATTCAAATTCCATATGTGGTAGCTAAGGGCCTGTTTGGCATCATTTCTATGTTGATTGTTGAGGATGTGCCTAGTCTGAAAAATGAGTCATGCTGAGAATGTTCCGATGCTGAGAATGGACTAAATTGTACTTGTTTGGCAACATTCTTTTAGAATTTGTTCCAAAGGGACACAATCAGAAGATCCTGCTTAGCAATGTTATTAAATTATACTCGACCAAGAAAATATCAATACATCCATTTTATAAATAAAAAAAATAAATTATTTCTGACTCACAGAATTTTCAATATTATACTTGTCACCCATGAACTTTGGAATAATTTAAATTTAGTCATTAAACTAAATATAAATTTAGGAATCATTTGAGCAATTATATTATGCAGTGAAATAGGACTGTGGTCTATTTAGAAAATTTGATTTTCTATAGATGAAATATATTTACATAATGAAATTGATTCTTGAATCCATGCATTCATGCAACATTAGTCCTTATCCGTACACAGAAGTAGTCCTTCTCATTATAGAATTTAGATGATTTATTAAGCTTCAAAAAATAATTTATTTTATCCAATAAAACCAATTACAATTGAATACTCCCAATTGAATGAACAATCTAGAGAATTCATGTCATGGAACAAGGGTCAAGTTTATCCATAATTTTTTTATCGATAGCTTTAACAATAATCATAATCCAAAAGTAGAAAAAAGAAGTTAGATTTGTATGCCCCCAAATTCTTGGAAATCCCCATTTCGAAAATCGAAAAATGATAAGTCTCACAAATCCATCACATTCGGAAACCCAAACAGAGCATAAGATGAATGTGAGCCGTCTCCTCTAGCTTGCCCTTGCTGACTGCTACGGCGGGGGCTTCCCCGTCACACACTCTGGTATACCCACGACATTACCGACACCGCCGCCCCCTCAAATCCCCCTTACAACACTATTCCTGCAGCTAGCAGGAAAATCGTTATGGTTGCCAGGGCTAGCACCGGGCTGAAGATCACCATCAATGGCATCACGAACGTCAATCTGATCACCATCCCCAACAGTGTTGGGCTGGAATGGACGAGGATGGTGCTGGCGATGGTGAAGGTCGTTGCCATCTTCATCACCCGACAGGGGAGAAAAGGGCCCTATTGGGATGGATGATGTTTCACCATTCATTTCGATGGTTTTGTTGGGCGAAGTGAGTTGATTACAAGGCCTTTTTATATATACGTTCGGCTTCTTGTAGAGACGTGATCCAATTTGTCTTGCGCCTCCTCCTTCCAGATGAAAAAACGAAAATCAATTGTGCTGATTTTCTTGTGCTTAGGGAAATGATTTCCATGAGAAAAATTCCGCGGGAGGAGACTTTTTTTATTAACTAAACATTATTTCTCTTCTTTTAATCTGTAGAAACGTTGAAATGCTCCTAGGGACGGATGCCAAACGGGCCCTAAGTGTCCTTTGGCATTATTTCTCTTTGAAAAGGTTTCAATTCTAGATATTGATTATTCCCAAAGTGATTCAATTCCGAGAAAAAGATAGCAAGAAACTTGTTTGATAACAATCCAACATATAAATGAAACAAATGAAAACGTTACAGCCCAAAACCCTTCCATGGCTTGGTGCCTCTTCTTCATCCGTCCTCAAAAAAACCCCAAGAACCACCATTCCATCCCTCTTCTCCTCCACTGCAACTCCCATCCAAAACCCAAATCCTTCTCAAACGGTAACCCCCAAAATCCATTTATCTCCCCTATCCCATCAACAACCAACCCCGCAAACCCACCCCCCCCCCCCCCCCAACCCAAAATATAAAAAACCCTAACACAACAAAACCTCACTCTTCTTCCCATCGCCACTCCCAATCAATAGAGAACCCAATTCTCCCATAACCAGCAAGCATAGAAAAAGAAGCAACAAAACAAGGACAAGAACAAACCCCGCACCCACTCCTTCGAAGAGCGATGGTCTAGGGAGATGCCTTCTTCCGATTCCTCACCCACACCAAGGACTCCAACCCCCAAACCAAACCCCCCCCCCCCCCCCCCCCCCCAACCCTAACCACATCCTCTGGCTTGACGACTCTGGAAAACTCCACTGCAAGCTTGCCTTCCCCTTTGGCTGCAAGGGCACCCGATTCACCAAGCGCCACCCCTCCATCCTCCAACTCTACTACCATTCCGACGGTGAGATCTAGATCGATTTCACTGACCTCCTCCTCCTCATCCCCTTCTCCTAACTAAGTTGGGGACAGTTTCATGAATTTTGTTTCTCCATTTCGATCTATCATTAGCCAAATCTTCATAAAAAATGCACGTCTTCATATCTATTTTTACTACCTCCATCCACATCCTCTTCGGACTACCCCTTCTCATTAGTGGGCCATTAACTTCGTAGGCAGATTTTTCCTTATTGGCGTCGTTGCCGACCTGCATTAGACATGCCCAAACCATCTCAAACGAGTTTATCTAATTTACCCATAGGATGCTACCCCTAAATGCTATCAAAAGCGTTCATTTCTAATTTTATCCTTCCAAGCTTTACCACACATCCACCTAAACATTTCCATCTCTGCTATATCTATTTTGTGCATATGTTGCTTCTTGATTGGCCAACATTATGATCCGTAAGTCATAACAGGTCTAATCACAGTTATGTAAAATTATTCCTTCAATCTTGTTGGCATACACTGATCACAAAGCACTCCAAAAGCAAGTCTCCACTTCAACCATTCTATATTTGAGATCTCCATCAATCTCTCCATTCTTACTAATTATCGAGCCAAGGTAACAAAATGAATCTCTTTGTGGTATTCCCTGCTTCAATTCTCACAATAGTTTCAGCTCTTTAACCTCATGCAAAAAGAAAACAAAAAGATGAGACAAAGATACATGGGAGGGAGAAAGGAGGAGATGATAGATACTAACCGTTTTTCACTTTCAACAAAAACAAAGGCATTGTTCCTTGAAAAAGGAAAAGAAAAATAATTGTTTTGAAGTTTTATTACAGGGAGCGAACATTTCCTCAAATTTTCCATTCTTTTTTTTTTTCTTTTTTTGGAATGGCTACCAAATGCATTTCATTCATTTCAATCCCACGTAAATGGAAAATGCTCTATGAGGAATGTTGCCAAATGAGCCCTAAGTAGAAAAAAGATACAAAGAGACTTTCTATGAGATGGGAAAGGGGACGAAAAAAGATCATATTGTGAAATGAAAGACAGTGAATTACTGAATATGCCAATGGAAAATGGGGGTTTTGACATGGGGAAGGTGAGAGAAAATACCAATTAAAAAATTAGAGAAAAGAATCAGATACTTCTCTCAAAATGGTTGCTGAGAGGAGGATGCCGTATCGAAGTAATGGAAACAAGATATGAAACGAAAATAGACGAGAACGTAGAAAGACATTCCAAAGGTGATTAAATAAATGCCATCACATGCACAAGCAGGGAATCCAAGGAACGCGCTTTTTCTTATTTATGAAGCCAAAAGAGCCTAATCAAATTGGGCATATGTACCTTCCATCAACTTTCCAAGATAACGTAATGGTGAAGCAGATGAATTGAATAGCAAGTGTTGCAAGGGACATCATAATGATTAAAATTGAAATTGTAGTAAATGATGGCATACTCCTAGTAAAAACTAAATAATACATGAGGTTTGTTTTGGCGCTAAATGGTGAACTCGGATGAAGGAATGCACATCATACCCGACTTACTCTGTCTTGGATAATGGGGCTCCTGTTGGTATAAATTGTTATGTCATTCACTAAAAGCTCGAGCTTTTGGTGTTTCCAATTACTAACATGGTATCAGAGCCGAGGTCGTGGATTCGAATCCCTAGGGACATGTTTCTTTCCATGTATGGTCGTTTAGCCCCTTTGATATGTATTGTTCTGTTGTTCACAAAAAGCTTGAGCTTTTGGTGTTACTGGTTATTAACATGGTATCAGAGCTAGAGATTACCAGTTCGAAACCCCTGGTGGCACGCTACCTCCATTTATTCCGTATGCCTGTCTGTTGGGTTTCGAATTCGAATGAATTCCCGTTCGAAGGGGGGTGTTGATATAAATTGCTATGCCGTTCACTAACAACTCAAGCTTTTGGTGTTTCTGATTACTAACATGGTACCAGAGTCGGGGCTGTGTGTTTGAATCTCTGGGGACATGTTCTCTTCTTTTATTTTATTTTTATAATGATAGAATTTTATCAAGCCATAAAAAATACAAAACGGGACTAAGCCACAACTCTCTTCTTTTGTTTTATTATCGCAACAGAGGGCATTAACCCTTATCAAATGTTTCAGACATAAGTTTGCTAAGGCCTTATGACTGGATTCTTTTTTCTTTTGTTGTTGTTGTTGTTTGGAGAATCTCTAACATGAGTTTGAACATTGGACTCCTCTATAGAGGACAGATGCTTAGCAGCCTAATGATATGGTTGACCATCGAAGACAACTTTTCAATCCTAAAACATTCCTAATAATAGAGAAAATGAATATACTAGTTAAATGAAGGAATTACAGTGATGATAAGAAAATACATTTTTTTTAATGGCATGATAAGAAAATACATCCAAAATAGAAACCTAACAAATGGTATAACAGTAAGGACCAAGAAGGTGAGAGAGCTCATGGGGTGAATACTTCAAGTTCTAATGCAGCATGCTGTCGGATGATTTATTCTCCATGTGAGTTTCAACCAAATGGACAAATATATGCTGATATAGCATTACCATATGTTATAAAAAAAAAATATTGCATTACCATAAATATCCACATGAAAAAAATTATAAAGTCACAAAACATGCATACACCCACAATGAATTGATTGCAATTCACATCACATGAGATAGTCAAACCAATGGACAATCCCAGACTTACAAGTTCAAGAGAATATGTCCTCCCAATTTGAAAAACACCAGTCCTCTCACTGCTAGTTCTGGAAACAAAATATATGATAAGAATTTATGGAGTAGACCTGTCATGGTTTGGTCAATGAATGTGAATTGCTCATTTGATGTTACAGAAGACGCAGAAAGAAAAACTGGAAAGGAATATCTGTTTTTTTTTTTTTATCAAGATTCATAAATCTTGAGCAAACTTCATATCAGAAGATAACATAGATCACACAAAATGTAAAAATTTCATATTTATACGTGAATCCATTAAGTTTACACATTAAAACCAATACCAAATATAAATCATAGCCAGTTTGATATATGGTAGATGAACATTTAGAAGAAGAGAAAAAGGCTCTTCACCAAGCCAAATGTTAGTGTATAATCTATACAGGGTTTTAAACAGAAAAATAGGACTTCACTATGCTCAGTAACCAGTATATAGAAAATAATAAGTAGGTACAGAACAGTGGCCCCTTCAGAAATACTACAAATAATTACACTCATTAACAATGTTTAGAACGTTGAGGTGTGAGGCAAGGCATTCCAATTGCACAAAGAGTACGGCGCAAGCCTCAGTACCTAGGCATAAGCCTCATGAGCACACTTTTCCTTAAAATCTAAATAATTACATGGAAAAAGAATATATTAGAAGAAGAGAGTGGGGGGTGTGGGTGGGTGTGAAGTAGCAGCTTGGCTGTTTTGAAGCCTTGCAGTGAGTTGGGGTTGAATTAAATTAAATCCAGTCAGAATAGTCTAACCAAAACATAAAAAAAGAGTTTCAAGTTTTTAAAATTACAAACTGCCCCTCTTTTTTCTTAAAAGCAAGATGCACAATGGGGTATATCAATGCCTCTCAATATGAAGAGCAACTGAAGCACATGCTTTAGCTAAGCTGTATTCCTCAAATATGCCCCAGAGAGTGAGACATATTCCCTAAATGCAAGCTAAACCTCGAGGAAAGGGGCAGCGCGTTCCTGGCTATTGCTGCCCCAAGGAGAGCCTCAAATGGTTCTGAAAACAGTGTTCATTGATAACGTCACCAAATATGCACAGGGCAATTATATAATGTGATCTGAATGATGGTTTTGGTGGGAAGACTCGGGATGGGCATAACATAAAACTTAAAACATTGAGTTATATTTTCCATTCCATCAATGGATGACAACGAGGGATTTAGCATTTTTTAAAAAAAGCAGGGAATAAAGGTATATATCCCTTGATGTATATATCCCGCCACATGTGATAGCCTTTTGTTGAAGAAAGACAAGGTTCAAAAATCAACCATATGAAACATGGATTTCTCAGAGAGAGAGAGAGGTACCTGCAGCCTGTGTTGATAGAAGCTTGGCAATGCCATGGGGAGAGTCCGCCTAAGAAATAAGAGTTAAATCAGTCTCTCTCAATCCAGAAACAATGGTATTCCAGGTTTCTCAGGGAATGAGGTTTTTCACCAAAATTGGGTGTGTTTATAGGCCCAAGAACTGTAAGAAGAGTTTCCTCGCCTATCCAAACAAAAACCATTTTGTACCCTCTGATTCTAGTATCCAATTGAATGTTGTCTCCAATTTTCATACAACCTCAAATTCATTGCTGAACAGATTACTGTCAGTCTTTCGAAAAGATTTTAACAACTTGTGATTTGAGTCACATCCAAGCTATGATGCCCGGATACGGCATGGATACGGCAAGGACATGTAATGGACACGGCAAGGACATGAATTTTACATATAAAAAGTGAAGTATCGGATACAATACGACACGATACGTTTCTCATTTTGAAGTATCCGTGCATCATAGCTCCAAGCAAATCCCAAACACCATAACATCTTAACACATTTCTCCCATGTCTACATTGATTTGATTACGATGGGGTTATATCAACTTTTGGAAGAATCTCAAAGTAAACTGGATTTGAAGGGTTTAATTCATTAATGCGTTCTGCGGCCCGTTCTCCCAACCTTGAATTCCCATGTTCTCTGCAAGCATCAAAAATCCGTATCCACATAGGAACAGTTGGCTCAAATGGCATTTTACGAACAAAATCCTCAAGCCCATCCATTACTCCATGCTTACAGAAGAGTTCAATCATGCACTCATAATGCTCGACCCGAGGTATGACCGAGTACTTATCACTCATCATATCAAAATATTTTTGACCCAAATCCACAAGCCCCTCACATATACAAGCAAGCAAAACACCAATAAAAGTGACATTATCTGCCTCAATTCCTTCCTTCTCCATCAAATCAAAGAGTTCAAGAGCATCACTACCCCTTCCATTATAAGAACATCCTAAAATCATGGAATTCCAAACAATAACATCCCTTGTGCCCTCCTCTTTGAACACCTTGATGGAATACTCCAGACAGCGGCATTTGGAGTACATGTCAACCAATGCACCTTTGATGACAATATCCGTCTCAAAACCATGTCTGATCATGTATCCATGGATCTCCTTTCCCTGATCGAGTGTGAAGATGTTTGCACATGCTGCAAAGATGGTGCTGAATGTGAACTCATTTGGAGTTGTCTCCCATTGCATCTCGCTGAAAATCTGCAAGGCCTCTTCACTCTGTCTGTGACAAGCATATCCACTGATCAAGGCATTCCACGAAATTCTATCTCGCCGATGTCCCATTTCAAAGAACCAATGATCTGCACTTCTCAAGCTTCCGCATTTTCCATACATGTCGAGAAGCGCATTGCCAATGAAAACATGAGAGAAAAAACCATGTCTATAGACAAACCCATGAACCTGTTTCCCCAACCTGAGATTTGAAATTCCAGCACATACATTAAGAATCAACCCTAGAGTTACTTGGTCGATAGCACTGGTTTCTCGTCGCATCCACAAAATGAAATCCAAAGCTTCTTCCCATAAAAAGAATCGTGTATACCCTGCTAGCATTGCATTCCATGAAACCACATTACGTACGGGCATATCATTGAAAAGCTTTTGTGCTTCATCAATTCGCCCACAAATTGCATACCCTGACATAATTGAAGTCCAAGAAACCACATTCCTTGAACCAGGTTGATCAAAAAGCCGATGTGCATCCTCCAAACCACCACATTTCACATACATATCAATAAGTGAGGTTGAAACAACATAATCTTCCTCAAAAGCAATCTTAACTGCAATCCCATGAATCTGGCACCCCTCCTCAAGTGCACCAATGCTGGCACATGCAATAAGAGCATTAGAGAATGTAAAATTCAATGACCTAACATTTTTCCTAATCATTTGGAAGAACAAAACAACTGCCTCCTCTCCTTCGCCCATCTCAAGATATCGCCTTATAATAACATTCCAAGACACTTCATTCGGCGTGGGGATCTCCCCAAACATTCTACGCGCATCACTCATGACCCGGCATTTCCCATAAACATCAACTATTGAGCTCCCCAAAATCACATTCCAACATAACCCAAACTTTATCACAAGCCCATGGATTTGCCTGGCAAGAAAAAGAGCAAAAAGCGCAGCGCATGACCCCAAAACACTCGCAAAGGTGATCTCATTGGCAACAACCCCTGAAGAATTCATGCGATAAAACACGGACACCGCATCCTCAGCACATCCAGCCTGTGCATACGAGGCGATCATGGCATTCCACGTGCCACCATCTCGCTGGGGCATTTCCTCAAACAGCTCACGGGCATCCGAAAGACTACCACATTTCGCATAGGTCTCAATGGCGCGATTGAGCAGGAAGATAGAGGGCTGGCTAGAGGAGGTGAGGATGTGGGATTCAAGCTTCCGGGTCTCGACGAGGGCACGCTTGGAAGCGCAGGCACGGAAGAGGAGGGCATAAATTGAGGGGGGAAGGGGAGAGGGAGAGGAGAAGAGTATGGATACAGCTTTCTTGAGGTGGCCAGAATTCAGGTGGTGGAGGATTGAGGCAGTTAAGGCTCTGTCATTGCTGGGCAGCCGTTTGGGCCTGTGGGTGTTGTTGTTCTTGCGATTTTTTGTGGTTTGTATCAGACGGTTGAGAACTGACACAGCATTCACACCCATATAAAAAGCTAAGTAATGTTACTAATCCAAAATGCTCCTCATCTAATTCTGCTCAAGTAATTTCATCGAACAGAATGCTGTTATTCTCAACACAACGTTGGATTCGATTACACTGTCAAAATCAAACGGAGAAAAGCTAGTAATCATACACACCCATATAAGAAAAATACCTCTACTGATCCAAAAGAGTCCTCCTTCTGATCTCTTGTCATTGGGAATTTTTATCAAACAGTATGCTGCTGTTCTCAATCCAACGTTGGAAGAATTCAAAGAACAAGAGAGAGATTGGAAGATTGGGATCTTGATGCAGACACGGATCATGATCAAATTCATACGAAATTCGACTCGGATTGGAACGGTTCATGGTCGAGTCATGATGACAAAACTCAGTCGGATTTATAAAGGGGGCAATGGGCAGAGATGACCCAACCCGGCTCGATATATATACAGGTCGAGTACGGGTTTGCAACCTGACCCACAATAAAATGGATCGGATTTGGCTCAACCCGCATAATCCACTTAACCCATTTAAATGGGTTGTTTTAGAGCCGACCCACATACATTTAACTCATTTAGATAATTTAGTGGTTTAATATTTTGATACTTAGCATAGCTTTGTTTAGATTTGAACTCTAATTGACTGCCTCCAAATAATTCAATCCGTTCATTATTTACTTTTTAGTTTTATCACAACAATTTGCGCCGCATAGGTGCTTATGGAGCCCACTCTGACGCTTTCCTTATCACTAGAGTAGGATGGATGGAAATGTTTAAAAACCGACCTCATTTGATTAAGATTATTCTAGCCCTTTATTTAATAATCTTGAAGTTTTGCGTTCTTTTAATAATATATATTTTTTAGAATAGGACTAATAATGATTAAAAACTTGTGGAGCTAAAAACCTTGGCATACAGTCGGATCACGTGGGAATAAGAGTGTAAAAAGAGCTATACTGATCAAATGTGTAGCCCTAATGGGCTCCATAACTCAAAGGAAAAAATTATCCTACTTTCATAACCTATTATTTAATAGCGCGTTCTTTCATGTCCAGGAGTCTTGCATGTGAAGGGCGTATGAATTTGAGTTCATGCTCTCACAAAAGTATGACTTCCCTGAGTTAAAGGCGTGAAATAATATCATATTATTTTTACACGTATTAATGGATAAAAGTGATATGAATAAATAGGAATAGCTCAGTTGGCGTAGGACCACGGTTTGCATCCAGATGTTGTAGGTTGGAAACTGTACTACCTTATTGGGGCTATAAGGGAGTTTACCCGACTTTCCTCTGGACTCGGAGGGATTAGTCCAGCCCAAATGGTTGGTAACCCTCGATAGCCAAAAAAAAAAAAAAAAAAAAAATTTACTTTTTATACAATTTAGTATAGATTATTGTTTTCTTTATTTTTATTGGCAAATGACAATTTGAAAAGAGGAAACACTACAATAATTGAATTGGTGTCGATTTCTACTACCCAAAAAAAAGGTACACCGGCAGTCAATTCAAAGCTCCATTGGTGCCAATCTCAATCGGTTGTGCTGGCTCGCATCTCCTAGTTGTGGGGGCAATAAAATCAGACCCAACCAGCTTACCCAACCCAAATTTGACTCACATAACTCAACTTGTAATCTATACAGATTGGGCTCGGTCAAGTAAATCTAATACTTGATAAAATGGGTCGAGTTAGGGTTGACCACACAGCCAGTTTAATTATAACCCTTTTTATCTTTTCCAAAGAAAAAAAATACGAGGCCACTACTCAAGAGAGGTCTCTAAATTGTATAGCATCTTTTGCATGCTGTGGCTAAATTCTAGTAACACTGATTCCCCATTTATTTTCCTTTTTTTTTTATGCTATTGGAGGGTTCCAACCCTTTGGACTGGACTAATTCTTCTGGAATAAGAAAAAAGCCGAATAAACTCCCCTGTTGCCCCAGTTTGATAGTGCATTTTCCAAACTACAACTTTCAATTGCAAACCATGATCCTAGAACAACCGAGCTATCCCTTGAGGTTTATTTATTTTCCTTATCCTCAATTTGAATTTTACAAAATTGATGGGTGCACAATTGGGTCTTGTGGGGCGCCATGTCCAACAACAATTATTTAGCCAGTCATCTCTTCGTTGTTCTCTATGCAAGCACGTGACAAAAAAAAAAAAAAAAAAAAAAGGGGTTAGTTTTGTGTTTGTTGTATTTTTCTAATTAGCTTTTTGTTTCGTTGAAGTTAAACAGGTTCGGTTGTCGTTTTCATTTTCTTTGGACTTGAAAAAAGAAAAAGTATGTGGGACCATTGAGTTCAGCAAGCACCTTTTTTTGTTTGTTTGTTTTTTTTTTTGTTTTTGTTTTTGTTTTTTTTTCTCTTTCGTGACAATAGTTATTTTACATGCCCCTATCAATTCTACTTTTAGTGCCCTCTATCAACCACAGTTAATTTTGATCGGTCAGCCAAAACGAAATGCTTCCTTAAACTTTTCATTTAGGATATCGTTGTGTATCGGCCGAAATGAAAGATGTCGGCCGAAACTTATGGATTTCAAATTGAAATCGCTAAAATCCGAAATTTCATTATTTTTTCCCTTTTTTTTCTAGAAAAGCAAATCCTAACCTAAGCCTCTTCTCAGTTATCATTTTGGTAGGGCTTGCATGAAAATAAAGAAAAAGGAGGAACTATTGTAGAGAGAGAGAGAGAGAGAGTGGCACTATCCGAACGCTAGCGCCATTGCCGTTGCCTCTACTGCAAATGGTCATTGTTGCCTCCGCTACCGCAGTTCGCTATTGCTCCTCCACCCTTTTCTTCTTCTTCTTCTTCTTCTTCTTCTTTTTCTTCTTCTCCTTTTTTAGTGTTTTGCTTTTTGTTGATAGACATGAGACAAGCGGCAAACCTACTTACCAGGCCCCTATCCTTTTTACTGTCACTAGGCACGTGATTTCACCGCTCTCCTCTCCACTCTTTTCTCAAAACATAAAACAAGAGTGGCCCCACTCCCCACTCTCTCATGTTAGATTGACATCTAAGCCTAACACAATCCCCTTTAGCCTTTTATAAATAAATAAACAATGTGAATGTGGGTCATGCGGCTACATCCTTCTCCTCTTTTTATTTTTTAAAGTTTCCTGTTTTGACAGCTGGTATACTACCCTTCCCACCAACAATGTCTCACGGATGCATGGTAATATAGCCCAAACTATTTCAATTTTAATATTTTTTTAGTTTTTAATATATATTTTTTGAAATATAACTCCGAAATGTTTCGCCAAAATTCCGAATTGACCGAAACATTTCAGTTTGAGGACCCAACCGAAATAGGCTCCGAAACGAAATTGACAACTATGTTATCAACTCCTTTCTTTCTTTCTTTCTTTCTTTATTTCTCATTAACAAAGAGAGATCGCCAAAGACATAATGTGGAGATGAATATGGGACCTTTCTTGAGATTTGAGTTTTCATGTGATTGTTAGGCATTCATTTCAAAAGATATAAATCTTAAAATTCCTAAGGGCCTTTTTCTTAATACACTCACATTCTATTTGTCATATGCCCATGTCCCTGGCTAATCGAGCTATAGTCAAAGAACTCCTTAAAGGCAAAATTGCTAGCATGGAATATAAAGTAGTAAATAACTTGCGATCTAATGAGTTCTAACCAAGATTATTAAAGAGGTGAGGGGTAAATAATATAAAGGTAGTGATATAGTGTGACCTTTGCTTGTCTGTGATTTAATTACTAGGGCAATGACTGGAATTAATCTCCCATATTTAATTGATTTGATTTTTATTAATGGGGATGCTATTTGATGGTTAGAGACATTCGCCTTTGATTCTTTTATATTTAACCACCTTTGAGGTGAGGGATTGTTTGTTTGTGCTTATTTACTTATACAAGCAATTACATGTGTAATGGTTATGTATTGTCATGTTTGTTTGCATTGATTTACAACTATGGTGCGTAATTGAGATGTGAAAAATAACGTATAAATAAGGCTATTCACACACCAAAATTTTCGGGCCTATGCAAATGTGAAGGTAATTCATCCCCTTCTTGCAAAAGGAAGCTAGTACAGATCTTTGGTATTTTTTCTTTTGTGGGCCACATCAAAGACCTTTTATTTCTTTATTGTTCTTGTAAGCCCCATATTTATAATCCAAACAGTTTAATTGAACTCGAAGCTAATCATATTAAATCTCATATTTTAGAGGAATTCACCTGGAAAATCACATTAGATGAGCACTAACAAAAAATGCCTCAATAGCTCATATGATACGGAAGTGATCACAGGGAGGACTTTTGTTTTTTGTTTTCACTGAGCAATGACATCATCGCTTGTTTAAACCTTACAAAACCCACGAAACTCTATTTTCCCTTTCTTTCTCCCCATCATTTCTCCATGTTTGGCGATTCCGCTATCTCCTTCTTCCTCAACGGTCTACAATGTGGTCCCAGAGGTCGTTTTCTAACCTCTTTTGGATTGAAGCATCATAGATTCAATCATCTTTTCTCGTGGAGGTATTCTTCTTATCATCCTTTCCATTGTTTGTTTTTCAAAATGATGATTTAAGTGGGTTTCTTCATCTTCTTTCCATTTCCTTCGACTTCTTTCCAATATCACACCTAAAATTTGTTAATATTCATACACTACACACATTTTTTTGTAAAAAATCAACCCATCAATCAGTCCTTCCATTTTCCCCTTTCTTAAATGGGCTTTTGAGTGATATAGTAGTACTATAGATCACCTTGTTGATCGGATGGAAATGTGGTCAGAAGCCATGATCGAACCATGTCATTGCTTCTTTCCCATGGTGAATGATTAGAAGAAGTAGATGATGGTGTAGGGAGGGAACCATTAACAAAATGATTCTTTGCTTTTGGCACTCTTGTATTGAAAAATTAAACAAACTATGCCTCTAATAATACTAGACACCGTAGTCCGTGTTTTCGGATTATTTGAGGTTAGTTCTTACAACCCATGTGGTTATTAGCAATTCTCCTTTTTTTTGCAATGTATAAGGGTGTAGTTGGATCATTGTTAGAGATTGATTTTTTGCGGGGAGGTGATGGTTATAACATTTTTGGAAGACAACTTGTTAAGCGTTGTTGGAGGGAAGTGATGGCAATGGTTTCAATATGAAGCCTTTTGAACTTGTTTTTCCTGTTTTGTAATTGTGCTTTGCAGTGAAGGATTGTGCTTGCAGTGAAGCATATAGTGGATGTAAAAATTCTTTTATTTGTAGCATGTAGTCCGTGTGTACAATATAGTGAACTATTTAGGATTTTTTTTCCGTTTCAGTTGAGCGATGACGTCGTCACGTAACAAATTATGATGCCAAACCTGACATCTTAAATCGGCGACGTCCCCAACAATTTAAATGAGCGATGACGTCGTCGCTAGTTGAAAAGGGAAAAAAAATGGCGGGAAGATGAGTTATGTTTCACAAAAACTAAGGGGACCTTTTTGGTGCACATGACCTCTAGGGTGGTTTTTCGGGTAAATTCCTCCATATTTGAAGTAATTTGTGAAAAGGTCTAAACAAAATAGATCTACTATTTTTCACTTCTATGACCATTCAATGTTCTTGCATTAATGGTAAAACATTGGAACACATAATTTCTTATCTAAATTCTCCATGGATTTTGAGAGAGTTTTGAAAACGATCAAAAAATTTCAAATACATCTAAAACCGTTGGATGTTCTCATTTATTCATGTGAAAATGGTGATTTTTACAAACATGATAATGTGTTTCACATTTGTAACATTTGCATTTGTGCTGTTTAGATAAGCCATTTACATATGTAATACCTATTTTTCTATCTCACATTTAAAAAGAAAGCGACCTCTAAAATCTTTAGGAATTCAATTACATGAAGCAAATATGCCCAACTCAATTACAAGAAAAATCTGGCCCTTAAAATCGATATAACAAATTTAGGTAATATATCCGCAACCACGTTAGCCGATGCAAAATTGTATAACCATCTTTTTAAAATACACTACGTCTCCCTTATAAATAAAGTAAAAATGCCAAAGGCAACACGCTCATAGTTTGAGTGGTGCTGGCACTATGGTATTACATACATGCATGGTGTCCAAACCTTGAGTCCTCCACTTTAAGGTATCACTTTTGATTAGTAACCTAGCTCAGGGAAAAAAACAAAGCCAAAAGCATTTACACATACAATAATAGAGTGACCCCATCTACAGGTAGGGTTGCAATGGGTATCTGACTATCCGAAAAGCAAAAGTTTCGGTCCAAATAAAGTGGATTTGAACCTATTTATAGATCCAAAAGAAATATGGATTCAAATCCAAAACCATACTTATAGAATCCAAAACATTTATACCTTGAACCTAGGGGCGGAACACCATTATGTTACCGAGAATTTTAGTATTTTTAAAATAATGGTCCCCAAATAAGTTCTCTTATATAGTGGTCCCCAAGACAAATTTCTTAGTTCCACCGTTGCTGAAATCGAATCCAAGTTTGTTTTAGACCAACATATAAAATTTTAGTCCTTTATAACTTGAATTATATTCATATTTGAGAACCTACCTAACTTTAATCATATATTGGGGAAGAATCATATTCCTTTTTTTTTTAGTGGTACAAAGAATTCATAAAATTATGTTCAAAAGATAGGCGGTTACTTTATATCTAAAAAAATATCATTTAAAGCTATTTTATCCAATTATATTAATGCAATATAATCTTCATTTGAAATCCTTTTGTTTTTTCTTTTTTCAGAAGTTGGAACCGGATAAAAAAGATCCGGATCCCCTACTTCGCTAGACGAATTAGGGGGCGACACGTGTGGGGGTGGAAGAACTTTTCTCTTTCCTCCGCCCCACTCCGCCCCGGTATTGTTTGGACGGAGGGATCCGTATTCGGATTAAAAACAAGGATTTTGTCGGAAGTCGGAGTCCTGCTTATGAAAAAACGGATGCGGGTCCGGATCCACCATGGTACCATCTTGGTCCGACCCATTTGCATCCCCATCTACAGTCTACAGGTCATGCAGCTGTACGGCACCAACCAGTGAAAGTCTACCGATCGTGCGAAGAAAAAACGAGTAGAAAAGAGAGAAGGCAAAAAATCAGCGGAGAGAAAGAGAGAGAGAGAGAGAGAGAGACTTAGCCAAAGACGAGATAGGAAGAGAACCAACTCCTTTTTTCACATCTCAACAGGTATTCGATCCCCTTCCAACCTTCTCTCCTGCTAATCTCATCTCCTGTTTTTGTAGATATGGATTTCGTGTTTTCGATATGTTTCTGTCACCTTTAATTTCAACACACCTTGATTTGTATTCCCGTTTCTCTGTCAAAGTTTCGTATTTGGGTGATGTAAATCGAAACGAGAGTTTGTGCAGAGACATGGGTTTGCTTTTAGTCTATAGCTTTGGTGGTTTTTATTCTTCATTTGGTCGTTTTGGTGATGTTTGATTATTTGAATTTGCGAGTTTTTTCATGAGTTTTCTAATGGATTTGATTGGTGGGTGTCGAAATCTGTGGGATTAGAGATCTGCGTTCTTTTCGGATTTTCTGTTTAGATACCTTTTCATCGTCTTGGCCTTTTTTTTTTTTTTACCCCAATTACTGGGTCTGCTTAGAAGCACTGTTATTAGACTATTGAATAATTTAAGATTTTAACTACTAGCTAGGAACAAGAAAGCGAGGTATCTGTGTGGCAAGTGGTTGAGTCATGACTATGTAAGAGTCTAGTTAGTAGCTTTGAGGGATGGAAGGTTAGTGCTGGAAGTTGAAACAATGAAGATGCTTTAGTAGAAGGAATCATTGATATCATACAACAAGCGACCTTTAAAAGTCTAAGTTTCCCTCTCTGCCTACAGATAGTTAAGCTATATGGAAACCAGTTAAATTTCTAGCAGGGGTTGAATTTTTAAATTCATGGGCAATTTGGGTATATTTCTTTATATGTTCCGGTAAAGGGAGTCAAGAGTCAAGTTATAAAAAATAAAAAAAGGGGAGTTAGAGTCAAATGTATTAATAGCAAAGACCAAAAGGTTCTAGTGAAGGATGATGGTATCAAAGAAAGGTGGAGAGAATATTTAGCAAACTCTTAAAGGAAAACTATATCGGAGACATAATAACAAGAGAAGATACTTTGTTAGCTGAACATACTTTGTTCAACGAATTAAGGTGGTGGAAGCGAGGAAGGCATTGAAACAAATGAAGATAGGAAATGTTACAAGCCCAAATGACATTTTAATAAAGGCTTGGAAGTGCTTAGGAGAAATTGAGGGAATTTGGTTAACTAGGATCTTCAATAAGATATTAATAACAAAGAAAATGCTGGATGAATGGGGAAGAAATGTGGTATTACCTACATATAAGAACAACGGATATATACAAAATTGTGCCAACTATCGTGGGGTTAAACTTATGAGTGATACTATGAAGCTATGTGAGGGAGTAATGGAACAAAGACTTAAATAGAAGACCAAAATATCTAAAAATCAATTTGGTTTTATGTCATGAGGTCAAACATGGAAAATGTCTTTTCACTTTAGGCAATTAATGGAAAAATATTGAGCAAAGAAGAAAAATCTATATATGGTCCTCATCCATCTAGAAAAAGCTTACAACAAGGTACCTAGAGATTTAGTTTGGCGGATTTTAATTTTTAATAAAAGGAATTGCTGAAGAGGTTATATTGAAATTATTAAATGTATGAAGGAGCGATAACGAAACTGAGAACTACTTGTGGAGATATATGTGAGTTCCTAGTGACCATAGGTTTGCATTAGTGGTTAGCTTTAAGCGCTTTTCCTTTGCACTGATTATGGATGAATTAACTACCCATATTTAAATCAATGGTGCATGTTGTTTGCAAATGATATAGTACTGATGGATGAATTTAGATATGATGTGAATTCAAAACTTAAGAGATGGTGGAAGGCTTTAGAATCCGAATGCTTTAAAAATAGTAGTACAAATA